>JAGFNQ010001201.1:778766-895369 GCA_024364735.1 Boesenbergia rotunda | reverse complement strand
TTAGTCAAGTATTATATCTTGAGTACCCAACTAAGAGAAGACGACCCAATGAATGGCTAGTTGTATGTCAAATAAAGCTTAGGTCAAGCATAGAAATGTTGAATATGATAACCGTTTAAAACCATGATGCTTATCCAAATGAAGAAGTCATAATATACGTAGTTGATTCAAAAATACAATCTACATCACAATTACTTGTAAATGTTAATGTCACTTATTAGGAAATAAATGATGGAGAAATATCTAACAGTGAGGACGTTGATGTCTCAACGGAATCTAGTGATGAAAACTTACAACATGATAATTTAGTTGATTAAGAATGACATCATATGATTAAATATTATATAATAATACTGTCATGTATTACTAGTTGTTTTTATTTCGTCTTCCTTGTTATAATGTATTATTTTTGTAAATGTGTATATCTAATATTGTGATTTTTGATATATAGTCATGCAGCCAGGATAAAGATCACATGGAGATCAGATCATTTTGAGAGTAGTCGGTGATTGATAAGTAAATATATAATTTTAATGTATTCCAGTACTTAATTTGCTTTTTTTTAATAACACATATCTAATGTATGATATTTTCCCTTCAGCTTTCTCCTAGATGATCACCAGGTCTCATCTATCATAATAAATTCAAAGAATGATTATCCTCGACTGCTATTAATGGGGTAATGTGGAGCAAAATATGAAGAATTTTTACTACGTAGAATTTTTTATAAGTATTTTAAATATAAAACTATTTCTAGTTAAATACTAACATGATACGAAATCTCTTTTTTTCAGAATAGATATGTTTCGGAGGAAGGCCATGAGGATAAGTTCAAAAAAAAACTTGGAACAGTTATTGTTCTAAACTGTACAGGGACATGTTATACAAGTGGAGGAAGAAGGAAATCTTACCTTTTCAGGTTCCTGTGGCAGTTTGGCTTGCTTGGAGAGCTATATGGGATGCCCAATATTGGAATGATAATGCTGCGACTGCTCGAGCCAATTGTAACTCAGAGCTTGCTGGGCTCAGCACCGAATCCACCAAGCATACTGTTGGATCTCGTTCCATTGTCGAGCGTGCCTCTGACTTAGTATGTTTTTTATTTATGTTATAATAAAATTTCATATCAATATTTTGGATATTTTTAAGTGCTACATTTTCTGTACATAGGCTACTAACTTGCATAGACCTCCCACTAGCTGGGAAGTATTCTACATGACCCATAAAAAGAAAGATGGGGCATATATCGATTGGCGCTCCTCAACAATTAATGTAAGGATATTAACTTTAGTGTATATATATTTGTAAACTTTTAATGGAGATTTAATTCTTTTTTTCACAAGAAACAATGACGACTAAAGTTGCACAAGCATCTCAGCCTGTAGAGGGGGAGGTTTCACAACCTCTTTCTACCGATCAAGTAAATGACATTTATTATATTATCGTTAGTGGAAGTAGGAAGACAGCCCTATACGACCTTGACTCTCAGGCCAAAATTGTCTATTACCGGATGAGAGTTTCAGGGATTAGGGGGTGTCCAAGTTCCTCCTACTCATCTAATGAGGTACGTCAATTGAGAAAGGAAAATAATGATCTGCGAACTCAACTCATGTCATTGGAGACGACGATGGTCTAGAGGGATACAGAGGTGCAGGAGATGCAGGAGCGCCAGGCTCATATTGAGGAGATACTACGTCAGATGCAGGATTTTGCAATAACATTATCTCCACTTTCACAATAACCCCCTCCCCCTCATCGTTTGGAGCCTGACTTAGGAACCTGAGGATTCCCCTTCCAAAATAGAAAGAATATTTTATTCTAACTCTAATGAAATAACTCCATCATTCTTATTTATTTCTAATTAAGGTGGGATGGTACAGGTTTAAAGTTTCCATTTTTTTTTGTTTTTGTAGAGAAAGATATAACTTGTTATATGTCGCCTCTCAATCCAACGGATTGAATCAAATTAATTAAGAAAAAGGAAATGAAATAAATAATTTGAAGGCTTAGGAACATGAGGATTCCCCTACTGAGTAGAATTTTTAGATGTATGTTATCCTTTTTCTTAGCTGGTATTTTTTCTCTACATTTAGTAAATTAAAATATTTTATCTATTTGTTTTATTATATGCATTAATATTTCTAAATGTATTATATTTTTTCATTGTCATTTTCAGATTTAGCATTTCTTGAGAGACGTATCCAGACATTCTATTGGCTGAAAGGTATGTATTTTTGTATATTTTATACATCACTAAATATTATCTAGATTTTGTTTATAAGTTACAATAACTAGTTATCTTTTTTTATAAATACTTGTAGTTGTATTTAACTTTTATCTGTATCATCTACTAATCAAATAGTCTTTCATGCAAGATTAAAGTTCATTTTGATCAAGTTTTTGATTATGATGTCTTGTATTTGACCTTTTCTTCGTGTAAGTATTAACTTATGTATTTGAATGTCCAACGATACAGTTTACGTTGAGTTTGATTGCTACTATTTGACTCTTTTTATTGTTTGATATGTATTATTGTTATGATATGTGTGGATTGGATGTTGTTTGTATGGATTTTATGTTTAGTTTGTTTGTATGGATGTTATTTGTGTGGATTATCTACCTTTTGTGATTGGTTGTTATTTATTTATATAAATGTATAAATGGAAAATGGACAAAGTTTCCCCGATTGTTAGCGACGAATATTTGCTTCCCGTCGTTGTACATTAGAGATGGTACATTTATCATCCATCGCTATTTTAGCGACGGATATTTAATATCTGTCACTAATAATGACTACGACATACTCGTACGCATGCAACGGGAGCTTTTTCGTTGCCCGTTCGTTGTTGCACCGTAATAGCAACGGATTGCCGACGAAATTCGTTCATTGCTAAAACCTGTGTTTTTTTGTAGTAAATAGCTCCTCATCTCCTTTTAGTTGTTGTCTTCTTTCATCAAAGGCAATGTTCAACAAATCTGTTTGTTGATCATACTAGTGGTGTTTACTCTAGAAGATTTGATTAGTTATTAATAACCAAACTGAACGTTCAAAAATGTCTGGTTGTCGAGAGTAATGACGACAAAAATAGCAATTCTAGAGATTTATACATTGGTATAAATTACCGATGATTTATAATGTTTGGATTGTAATCCAAACCATAATTATTATTATTTCTATATTTATTATTATCATATTTATGATAATATATTATTATATTTATGATAATATATTAACATATTTATCATTATATTTTCATATATCATCTTGACAATATATATAAATAGGCTTATTAGTCTATGACAATGATCAATAATAAGAGAAACAATTGTCTTCTCTTTAGTTGTCTCCCTATATCTTGGTGTTCATGTGTTCAATATTTCAATATCCGACCCAGTTACTCTGACGCTCAAATAAGTCGTAGAGAAGAAGAAGAAGATAAGGGAATTAGGGATTTTGCGTTGTGTATACCTCTGTGAGCCCCCCTCTGACTTGTTGGAATATGTGGCCTTTTATAGAGATGTGGGTAAGCCCCCACGTTCTTCACTTGTGCCGAGATTTCAACCTACATTACCCATGTTCGTGGAATAAATGACAATATTTATCTCCCTTTATGACATCATTTATGCCACGTTATTTGGATAAAAACGGCTACGATCGATTCAGATCTTCCACTATTAACGATTGTCATGGAGCCGATTGAGAGCCAACTTGGTGCGATCAGCTAGGAGCCGATCGAGGACCAGTCGGAGCACTAAACCGATCAGGAATTTTGAGTTAGGGCAGACTAAGTCGAGAGTCGTGACCACCAGGAACCTAAGACGAGAGTCGAGCCGCTTGAAACCTGAATCGAAAGGGTTTGGAGTTGGACAACTTGAGTTGAAGGGTTTGGGGTAAGGTAGTCTAAGTCGAGAGTCATGTGTTCCGAGAGCCTAAGTCGAGAGTTGACAGTCGAGAGTCAGGACGGCCAAGAACCCAAGTCGAGAGAATTTGGTAGTCGGGTCAGCCTGGGTTAAGTGTCGTGGCCGCCTAGCGCCCGAGTCGCGATCGGGATGCTCAAAATAGTCCTTGTCGTAATTAACAAGTTATGCACGTGAAGAACAAGAAGCATTTCCCTTTCAACCAGTTAATAATAATAGCGTTAATTATACGTAATTAATCATCATTAAAATCACAGAGTAATTATAAAGGTCACTGCGAAGATTTCTTCATTCCTCACAAATCAAAATTGTGACTCAATTAATCTTTCGATCGAGTTTTGTTGAATAATTGAAATCATGAGCAGCCATGGCGCAGCCACTTCGCCGGAGAGCAAGCTGAGTCAGTACATGAAGGCTCCTTACCGAGCGCTCCGGCACGCTCGGAACTTGTACGAGAGCACAATGGCCGGCGCGGTCGCCGGCAAGACTCCCCGGCGCGGGCTGGGCCCCATCATTTCGCTTCCCCGCGGCGGCGCGCCGGGGTTCGGCGGGGCCGCCGCGGGAGCAGACGAGGACCTCGACGAGCTCATACGCGCGGCCTGCAAGAGCAAGATGCGGTCGATGCCGGTGAAGGCCTCGCCGGCGCCGGTATCGAAGAGCCGCAGCGTGGCGACGATGAGGATCGACGAGGACCGGCCGTGCTGCTTCGAGGAGGAGGAAGAGGAGATGGTCAAGCTGGCAGCGCTGGGCCGCCGCTGCCGCAGCTACGACGCCGCCGCCGCTTCCAAGGGGAGGATGGCCTTCTTTTAGATTCTTTTAGACGGGGACGTGTTTACTTGGATGGAAAAGTGCTTAAGATTTCATATCCAATTTTTTTTTAAAAATTGAAAATATATAAATTGCTTTCTTATTAAATTCAAATATTCATTTTTCATTATATAAATTAATGGATTTTTATTTATCAAAGCTAAAGAAGTATGTTAATTTATTTTTAAAAATATAAAATTTATAATAAAATTTTTATTTAGCAACACAAGAGAATTTGTTAGTCTCCTCCACCGTCTCTATCAATTTATCTCAGGACAATATATAAAAGATAAATTATAAAATTATTAACCTGGGCAATGACTAATACATAAGACAGAATAGGTACATTTCGTCAGAATTTAATCTCACGGCAATGATATAAATTTTATTTAGAAAATTTGATATATCAAGTAACAATCTAACTTTAACGATCGGTCTGATCCCATGAAAATTTTTAATTAGCTGCCAAGATAAATTAGAAAGTGTCCGTGGAGGATCCAAAAATCTAGCGGCGGCGCCAAGATAAATCAGAAAGTGTCTGTGGAGGGTCCAAAAGTCTAGTTGCGGTGGTGAGTGATCCAGAAATTCAACGTCTTAAGATTCATGTCCTATTAAAAAAAAATTCTTGTAAAATATAATATAGCTGAAAATCAAACTACGAACCCATGAAATGGTGATTAAAAAGGGCATTCGCTTTTTATTTAGGACATACGAGGTGTTAACATATGCATTATTTTATATTTGCATTTTGTCCCACATCGATTAATGTGAATTATAGAATTCATTTTAACCTTATATAAAGGGATGTAATATCTTCTTTCAAAGATATAATAAACAGATATCAAATTAGACTTTTCTTTTTTATATACTTGTAAGAATTCATAAATTCTAATTTTTAATTCATGAATTCTATCATGGTATCAGAGCCATGTTAAATACTTGCTGTTTCACTGCTCGTGGTTTTATGGTTCGGTTTATCTCCATCGCTTCCGCATCTGAATGGTTAGATCTGCCCTAATTGTTTTATTTCGTTTGAGATTGGATATTGTTTTGATTGCCTTGATCGTTTGTTAGTTCGGATTTGAGATTGTTATTTGTTATTTTGGATTGTTCTGTTCAAAATTGTTTACAATGACTGGAGGTGACGATTCGTTGCAATCTATTGGTGTCCGTTTAGATGGAAAAAATTATTCGTATTGGAATTATGTGATGACTAATTTTCTGAAGGGCAAAGGAGTTTGGGAATATGTTTCTGGAAAAATCAAATGCCCTGTAGTTGGTGTTGAAAAATTTGATGAATTGTTTCGTATTTGGGATACAAATAATTCAAAGATTATCACTTGGATCAACAACTCTGTTGAACACAGAATTGGTGTTCAATTGGCAAAGTTTAAAACTGCAAAAGAAATTTGGGATTATTTGTCAAAATTATTTGTGCAAAATAACTTTGCTGTCAAGTATCAATTACAATCTGAAATTCGTGCATTAGTGCAAAATGACTTAAGTATTCAGGATTTTTTCTGTGCAATGACTACTCTTTGGGATCGGTTAGCATTGACAGAATCTGTTGAATTACAAACATGTGATGCTTATATTAAATGTAGAGATGAGGATCGCCTTGTTCAACTACTTATGGGTCTTCGTCCAGAATTTGAAAATTGTCGCTCAAGTCTTTTGCACCGTAAACCTCTACCATCTGTTGAAGATGTAATAAATGAACTCATGGCTGAAGAAACTTGTTTGAAGACTCTAAAAGGGGTGCATAATATTTCTACTTCGGTTTTGGCAGCCTCTCCGTCTGCACCGATCATAGCAGCTCCTGCACACCAGTATAAAACATCTGTCACAGAAAACTGTAATTATTGTAAGAAACCAGGGCACTGGAAGAATCAATGCCCTGAGCTTCGGAAAGAATCGGCTAGGAAGCTTCCAGGGCACGGACGGAAGTCTCCACAACAATATCAAGGCGGGCAACAAAAAATGTATTTTGAGGGTCCATCTCAAAATCTTTATCCATCTACTCCAGCAGCTTTTGTGCCCTCCTTAAATCACTCAGCTTCAGCTTCAGAGTTTTCTGTGAATACTGGTACTAATTCTATTGTCGACCAATTTCAGAAGTTCTTCGCCTTTCAGCAATTTCAAAAGGAACCTCATAATTATGCTCTTTCTGCTCCTTCCAGCTCATCTTCGTCTATTGGGTCAGGTATCCCTTCATCTCCCTGGATTTTAGATTCTGGAGCTGGTAATCACATGTCTCATGATTCTATATATGTCTCCTGACCCTCCATCTATTTCTGTTATGACTGCGGATGGTACACAAATGTCATTGAAAGGAACTGGCTCTATCCAAACACCCTCTTTATCTTTACCTGATGTTTACTTTATCCCTAAATTACATATGAACCTTATTTCTGTTGGTCAATTATGTGACTCTGGGTGTTTTGTTGGTCTTCTTCCAAATTCTTGTTATGTACAGGATCTAAAATCCAAGAGAGTGATTGGGACAAGGCATAGAAAAGGGAAAGGACCTTATGTGTTGGATGAACTGCATCTTCCCACTCACGTAGCAGCAATGCCTGTCAATTTGTCTTCCTTTCATTTGACACCTTCTTCTTCAAAATTTTATTTGTGGCATTCTAGACTTGGTCATCTATCAGGTTCTCGTTTACGTTCTATGTGTACTTCTGATGTACTTGGTGATTTACCACCTGATGATATTTCTGATTGTAGTGGATGCAAACTTGGAAAATTTTCTGCTTTGCCTTTTATTTTAAGTACTTCCACTTCTTCGGCACCTTTTGATTTAGTTCATTCTGATGTTTGGGGACCGGCACCTATTCCCACTAAGGGAGGTTCTCGATATTACGTTTCATTCATTGATGATCACACTCATTTTTGTTGGATTTATTTAATGAAACGTCGTTCTGATCTTAGTCATATTTATGCTGAGTTTAAGGCCTATGTAAAAACTCAGCACTCTGCCACTATCAAGTGTTTTCGAGCTGATTTGGGGGGAGAGTATACTAGTGGAGATCTTTCTGGTATTTTCAAAGCTGATGGTACAATACATCAGTCCTCTTGTACTGATACCCCACAACAGAATGGAGTAGCCGAGAGAAAGCATAGGCATATTATTGAGATCGCCCGGTCTATGCTGTTATCCGCTAGTGTTCCTAGTGAATTTTGGGGAGAAGCTGTCCTTACATCTGTGTATCTTATTAATAGAATCCCTACCGCTCATAACTCTGGGATTTCTCCATATGCTAAATTATTTGGTCACACTCCATTATATTCTCATTTAAGGGTTTTTGGCTCTACATGCTTTGTTCTTCGTCCACATGCAGAACGTTCTAAGTTATCATCTCGTGTGGCCATTTGTGTTTTTCTTGGATATGGGGTTGTGCAGAAAGGTTATCGTTGTTATGATCCAGCTTCTGGAAAATTGTATATTTCTCGTAATGTTTCTTTTATTGAACATATTCCTTTCTTCACTATCCCACCTACCTCACATGACATGTCGAAATTTGATCTTATTCAAATTGATCCTTTTACTACTGATTATCCATCTGAAAATGCTAACCCTCATGAAACTATATCGAATGTTCTGCTTCATCCTACTTGTAGAACAAATGATGTTGACACCCATCCTCTTTCTACGACTGCTTCAGAACCTCCCATAATTACGGATCCAAACTTACCTCGATATCCTACACGCACTCGTCGATCTACTCAGGTATCTGATTTTGATTACTCTTGCTATACACCATCTTTCGCTTCCTTTTTAGTTTCCAACAATTTTCTTTGTGAGCCCACCTCTTACTCTGAGGCATCTCGTGATCCTCTTTGGCAAAAGGCTATGAATAAGGAATTGTCTGCTTTGGACAGAACTGGTACTTGGGATTTGGTTTCTCCACCGGTTGGTAAGAAAATTATTGATTCTCGATAGGTATACAAGATTAAAACCAAGTCTGATGGCTCTATTGAGCGATATAAAGCTCGTTTGGTTGCAAAAGGTTATGCTCAGGAGTATGGTATGGATTATGAGGAGACTTTCGCACCTGTTGCAAAAATGACATCTGTCCGGGTTCTTATTGCAGTAGCTTCTGTTCGTCGCTGGAGTATTTCACAAATGGACGTTAAAAATGCTTTTTTGAATGGAGATCTTCAGGAGGAAGTCTACATGGTCCCTCCACCTGGTGTTTCTCATCGGCCAGGACAAGTGTGCAGGCTTAAGAAGGCCCTGTATGGTCTTAAACAAGCCCCGAGAGCTTGGTTCGACAAGTTCTCCTCTGTAGTATCTTCACTTGGTTTTACTTCTAGCTCTCATGATTCAGCATTATTTGTTAAATCGTCTCCTGCAGGCCATATTATGCTCTTGTTGTATGTTGATGATATGATTATTACAAGAGATGATGTTGACGGTATCTCAGGTCTAAAAGCTACTTTGTCTCATCGTTTTGAGATGAAAGATTTAGGTAATCTACGTTACTTTCTAGGTATTGAGGTAGCTTATTCTGAAAGGGAATATCTTCTATCTCAGTCTAAGTACACTTCAGATATTCTTGAGCGGTCTCGTCTCACAGATACTCGTGTTGTTGACTCTCCTCTTGAGGTCAACGTTCGTTACAGTCCTACTGATGGGGATCCTCTTGCTGATCCAACTTTATATTGATCAATCGTGGGTAGTCTGGTGTACCTCACTATTACTCGGCCTGATATTGCATATGCTGTTCACATTGTCAGTCAGTTCGTTTGCTCACCTACATCTGTTCATTGGACTGCAGTTATGCGTATTCTTCGTTATCTTCGGGGAACGCTATATCAGAGTCTTTTGTTTCCATCGACCTCATCTTTGGAGCTTCGCGCTTTTTCTGATGCCGACTGGGCAACTGACCAAACTGATCGAAAATCGACTACGGGTTATTGTGTATTTTTAGGTGATTCACTTATTTCATGGAAAAGTAAGAAACAAGATGTTGTTTCTCGCTCTTCAACTGAGGCAGAGTATCGTGCTATGGCTTCTGCTACAAGTGAGATTATATGGTTACGCTGGCTATTGACTGATATGGGCGTCTCCCTTAGTGGTCCGACACCGATGTACTGCGATAATAAGAGTGTTATTCAGATTGCGCACAACACAGTCTTTCATGAACGTACCAAGCATATTGAGATCGATTGTCACTTTACTCGGCACCATTTCGAGCGAGGCACCATATCCTTACCTTTTGTCTCATCCTCGATGCAGCTTGCAGATTTCTTCACAAAGGCACACACCATCAAGCGTCACCGGTTCTTTCTTGACAAACTCTCAATGTTTCTCACTACACCATTACGAGTTTGAGAGGGGATATTAACATATGCATTATTTTATATTTGTATTTTGTCCCACATCAATTGATGTGAATTATAGAATTCATTTTAACCTTATATAAAGGGATGTAATATCTTCTTTCAAAGATATAATAAACAGATATCAAATTAGACTTTTTGTTTTTTTATATACTTGTAAGAATTCATCAATTCTAATTTTTAATTTATGAATTCTATCACGAAGCTCATGGACATATCCAATTTCAACATCAAACAACAAACACAATAAATAATTATACATTGCACACGAGCAGACAATTACATTTCACACGCTGGAATTTAATTATTTATTGAAACACCATATAAATTTTAAAAATAATTAAAACACCCTTCATGCACATTGAATCAGACCTGCCTCTGTTTCGTCAATCTTCCGGCACACGCGAGCATCTTGGTACACTCTCCCCGGCCGGCAACGATACCCCTGATCCGGGGCGCAGTGCTTGTCGGCGGAGCAAATGCAGAGCCCCTCCAGCGCGCAGCCGTCGGCCTCCACCAGCACCTCCCTCCCCCGGAGCCCCAGCAGCGCGTCCGTCCACTCCGACGTGAACAACCCCTGGACGTCGTACTTCCCCATCACCTTCACGAACTCATCCACCTTCTCCCCCAGCTTCTCCTTCACCCCCACGAACCCTACGTGCCTGTTCTTCCCCCAGTGCGGGAGCGCGCCGTACTTGAACAGCGCCAGCTGCTCGATCTCCTCGAGCACGTCCTCGTGCAGCCGCCCCCGCCGGGGGTCGCTCCGGGGGCGGTAGTAGGTGATGTCGATGTCGACGGAGTCGGCTGTTTTCCCGAGGTACGCGGAGGAGGCGCGGACGAAGCGCATGAAGAAGCCGAGATTGAGCTCGATGCCGCATAGTGCGCCCGCGGGGGCGGCGTCGCGGATGCGCTTCACGTCGGCGATGAAGGCGGTGGCGTTGACTAAGGGAACGCTGACGGTGGTCTGGTGGTAGAAGAGCCCCCTGAAGCGAGGATCCCAAGCGCACGCCGTGAGGAGGTCGTCTTCGCGGCTCCGCAAGCACGAACCTTAACGCACGGTCGGAAACATAGTGAAATCAAATTTCCCATAATCCCTTCGCCGGAGCTCGCGTTTGAGGAATTACACAGAGAGTTACTCACCGGCGGATTGGATGTCGCTATGGTTTCCGATGACGGGATAGCCGGTGAACCCGATCACCCCGCCGGCGCTGTTCTTGAAGCCCATTCCGAGCGTGAGCAGAGTGTCGACGTTCAGTTTGGACAGCACGCACTTGCCGTTGGTATCCTCGTTCTCCTCTGCGAGTTTCTCTGCGAGTTTGAACGATAGATGGATTAGTACGACGAATGCATCTGTCAAAGCTGAGTTATGTTCCGTAAGATGAACGGACGGATATCCCCACCGGCGGCGCGAGTGGAGGCGATGACGACAGTGGACTGGGCGCGGAAGCCGATGAAGTCGTTGAGGCCGGTGCCGGTGGCGGAGAGGGGGAGCTTGAAGTCGTCGCGATAGACGACTTTGGCTTGGGAAGGGTACCAGATGATGTCGCCGTAGGGAGTGGTGGCGGCGAAGGAGGAGATGGAGTTCTCGAATGCGACATCGGGGACGACTCTGTTCGTGACGGAGCGCTTGAACATCGGCTCCAGTTGGAGCGTCACCTGGTTAATTCATAGGAAGTAAGAAGCGAAGCTTATTATTAATATTATATATATATATATATATATATATATATATATATATATATATATATATATATATATATATATATATATATATATATATATATATATAAGCTTTTATCAAATTAATTCTTGAGTTTATTTATGATATTATATTTGTTTATAATCTTGGATTTCGTTGGTTAAAAAAAATGTTACTTGGTTATGTCTAGGATTATGTTTGATATGACCAGTAAAAAAATATTAAAGTATAAATGTATACAATATTATTTGTATTATACGTACCTTGAGATGAATCATAGCACCGTATCAACATCTAGGATACTTTTCACAAAACAAAACATTCGATTAGTGCACAGACGATGGATTAATGATTAAAATATAAATATTATCATCTTAAAATTCAGAGTCAAAATTTAATAAAATTCATATATCCATTTTTTTCACACGCTAATCATAATATCCTATCTCCACAGACATAACTGAGATGGTAAAAAATTGATACATTACTACTAAAAGTCTTGGGTACAAGCTACGAGATTGGTGGGCATAAATCTTAATTATAGCCTGTGTAAAAAATCTCTCCCTCCAACTTTTTTCAATTTCTTCTCAGTCACTGTGATTTATCTCCTCCGCATTGATCTCAGGACAAACTGGAGTCCAATATTTCTCCTTTTTGCCACTAACCATAATATCCAGACTAGTAGAAACAAACTCCCATCTAATTATCTGACGATCAATTATAAATTAACTTTATAATTTACCTCGATGAATTGTGGGAGACTAATGTAATCTTCTTTATATAATCTTTAAGATTTAGTATTATTTTTTTATTTTCTTTAGTATAAATACTATTATTCTAAATTCTAAATTTCTTTAAAAAAACAATTATTCATGCATTCTCAGGTACAATGCAGCATAATATTTCTGTTTATATTGATATTCAAATAATATTTAAAAATAATATAAAAGAAGTATAACAAATTAATGTGATAATAATAAACTACGAATTATCTTAGGGTATTAATTTTTAATAATACGTATATTAGATCAATAAATTCATATTTATTAATAAATAAAAAAGAATAAATCATACAAGGCTGACCATGTCAAGTTCAGGATAGCTCAAGAGATTAAAGGTGAGCTAATTTTTTATATGAAAACGATGGGATGGATTTTAGAGAGTTAAATAAAAATTTTACATAAATAATTATAATAAAAGATGATTATATTTATCTTAGGAGTTCATAGTTTGTTATTAAATTATACAAAGAGAGATAAATAACGGCCGTCAAATAATTAGATGATATAAGATGATTTTTTTTCCGAGATATATGTCTGTCATAAATTGATCTCTTATTCTATATTATAATAATAATTGTTACTCTCTAATCAAATGGACACTTTCATGAAGACACAAATCTAATTACAATCACGAATCAAGTACAATTTAACATCTTAAATAGAACTGATCTAGGGTATATGATAGTCATTTTATGAGTCTGTCTGGAGTCAAGTTAAACTATCATGTTGACTGACTAAGCACGAATAATTTAGGGGGCGCTTGATATACATTCGACAATGGGAATGGTAATGAATTTTGATTGAGAGATTTATGAATTTGATGATAACCTGTGGCGGTTAGATTATATATAAAATCAGGGATATCATATCCATATTTTAATTTTGATTCCCGTATATTAAGCATCAAAAATAGGAATAAAATAGATTTCATTTCCATTTCCGACTTCTAAACCCGCTTACCAAGCGCCCCTTATATTTTATATATATATGCTTTTAATTAATTGAAAATATATAAAAAAAAAGATTGACTCTTCATAATTTGGACCGCAATTAGGTCGAATCATAAGAAGAAGGATTGTAAACGAAGACTATTATCTGGCCACTAATTCCACATTTATTCTAACTCAAGTTGTTTTATTTTTTTAAATTTAAAATCCACCTAACATCATTAATTTATGATTAAAATAAAATAAACATTAGATTAATTGGGTTGAGATGGATTGTCATATTCCTTGAAAGGTAGCTTGTTCAATAATTACAAAAATATTATCAAAGATTTTCAACTTTATTTAAAATAAAATATCAAAGAGCTACCTAATGTATTTTTATTCTAAATATACTATTATTCAAAGAATATTATAACAATTACAATCATAATTATTATAATTTATAGATGCTTTACTCAACTTTATAAAATAATTTAATCAGATTTAAATAAGTTTAATTAAGTTCATATATAATATTTTGTTATAATAAAACAATATGTAATATTTTTCATAATAATATAATTTAACCTAAACTCTCGAACATCAAACTCAACATAGTCTCAATCTCCACATCAGAAAAATCTATTTGCACTATTTACATGTAAATCAGGTTCTAAAAATCAGACCGAATATCAAATCGGTTAAGATAAAGGTTTAGAAGTTTAATGGTCTAACCGGTTTAATTGGGGTCAAATCGGTATATAATAAAACTTATATTTAATAAATATATAAAAATATTAAATTAAATATATACTACAAAATAACTAAAAATTAAATTAGACATCAACACAATCCATAAAACATAATTCATCTCTTAATTAAAATAAATATTATTCATATGGATCAAATATCCTAAGTATTAAGTTACTCCTTCTAATAAAATATAATATTAAGTATTAACTCACATATGCATGAGTCAAAACACAATAATAAGTCAATAACACGAGGAAAATATTAAAAGCTCATAAATTAAATAGGATTATCAAAATCAAAATTAATTTGCACAATATCTCTAACATCAAATACTTCATGTCGATCTTTATCTTCATCTCCATCATGACTAAATGAATCATAAAACATACTAGCATCAAATTGACCAATCTCATAGTAGAATCTTCATCTCTAACATCATCATTAATTCGTGATTTCTTTTTTTAAAGATAAAACGATATTGTTCTACGTCATTTTTTTAAAGAAAATCACCGAACTGCACCAACCGGGCCAATTTGCTGGTTCACTAGTTCCCGACCGGTTCAGAACGGTTTATAATCGATTCTTGGGCACTCGGTTCTCAAGTTCAACTATGACCAAATAGTTGGTCGGTTCCCAATTCAACCGGTCCGACCGGCCGATCCGGTCTAATTTTCTAAATAATGATGCAAACTTTTCTTTATTTCAACCCCTTAATACATACCAATTTACTTAATTATTTTCATTTTTTTATTATTTTAAACAATATAAAATGAGATATAATTCTTACTAATTCAACACATATAAATTAGAATCTAGTATATTTATTATCAAATTAAAATGAGATATAATTTTTCTTAAATTTAATAATATTTAATTATAATCGAGTATACTTTCTGTCCAATTGAGTACAATTTCTTTTTGTCTGACCAATTAATTCAAAATTTATATTAATCGATTGATTTAGACTGAATCGATCGGATGATTCTAATTAAATGATATTAAATTTAAGATAAATTATAAATCATTTTAGATTTTTATATATCAAAAAATATAAGGATAATTAGATAAATATAGGGAGTTAAAATAAAGAAGAATTTAAATGAGAGATTTCTGAATCACCTGAGAAATAACTCCGAGGACGCCGAGAGAAACCTTCGCCGCCAACAGATCGCGGTCATCCTCGCCGAGGCTGACCACCTTGGCGTAGTACCCCGTCTCCGCCACCGGCTCGGCGGTGGGCACCACCAGGCGCATCCCCACCACGTACTCGTGCACAGCCGACCCCTTCCCGAAGGCCGAGCTGCCGTGGGAGCCGGTGCTGAGCAGGCCCCCCAGCGTGACCCCCTCCCAGTACGGCGAATTCGGCAGCGCCATCCCCCGCCTCGCCGCCGCGTCGATGAGCGCCCGCAGCTTGATCCCGCCTTCGAACGTCATCCTGAACTGGGCCGGGTCGGAGCTCACCGTCCGGTTCAGCCGGACGGTGCTGACGACCAGCCCCCGGCCGGGTGGCCCGCCGGGGCACGACAGCTTCGGGATGCTGTGGGAGTAGGCGCTGAGGGCCTTCATGTGCTGGCCCTTGGCGGCCGCCGCGGACACGGCGGCCAGAAGCTCCTGCTCTGTTTCCGGGTAGACAACGGCGGCGACGAGGCAGGTGGAGCGGTCGGGGAAGGCGCCGTAGGCGTTGGTGACGGTGCAATTGGAGTTGCCGGAGCGGCACGTGACTACCGGCCCTGGCGGAGAAGCGCGCACCACCAACGCCGCGAGGAGAAGGGCGGAGGAGAGCAGGGGAAGAAGAAAGGAAATCGCCGGAGCCATGCTTATCGATCAATTACTCGATCAAATAATTTACGAAGCACTCGCTTAATTTGCTTTTATAGAGTGAATGAAAATAAATTATGAAATGAATTTATAAATGAATATTTTTTCTCGAGTATATGCGATCATTAAAAATTGACCTTTTGGCTTTTATAATAAATGTTTCATCCTCTAATTAATTCACATGAGACCGTTAAGTGGCTTAATTAGCTTTTATATAAGCAATATAATAGATGAACATTAATTAAAATAGCCTAATCAACTACAATATTGATATACATACTCTTCTAGAAGCGAGCGGCAGGATGACGAGCCACCAAAGTATAACCCACAATGATAGTGACCGGAAGAAGATGTTAACATGAGCATTAAAGGGGACGCACCGGAAGATTTTCCGATAGATCCCACTCTGACGCTCAAGTCGAGAATCTTATCTCTTTCGGAGGACGATCAAGAATCAAAGTTTCTATTAGTTCGGAAAAACCTTCTCTTTACCTGAATGCCGAGGCATCTTATATATCTGAGGTCTTGGTCACACGTGTCCCCACGTTCTCCTCCACGTCCATTAATCATCGGTTACTTGATAGATATCCTATTTTTTGGTAACGGCCACTGCAATCATTAAGGACTTAATTGTCGTGTGTTGCGGGCAATAATTATCCGATGACTTTTTTATTCTGGAAAGAGGAATGACTACTTGAAGTCGGACTTTTTGACTCCTATGTTGATCTTTGGACTCCACTCTCCCGAGTCAGTCTCGGAGTTTCATCTCCCGAGCTGACCACAGGACCTTCATTCATTTTTTTCGAGATAGTCTCGGGAGTTCGATTCCCGGTCTGACTTCGGAGACTTTCTTCCATTCTCCCGAGTTAGTCCCAGGAGTCCGATATATTACCTGTCTGACCTCGAAGCTCTGATTCATTTTTCCGAGATAGTCTCGATCGGATCTCGGAGCTCTGATTCGATGGACCTTGTCACATAATTTTCTCATGTTATGTATCCATTTTGGGATGTTCATCCCTATCACGTACATTTATGCACGTCATTGTTTAGCATTTTATAAAAAAATGTAAAAAATGAAAAAACGTGGGGATAGAGAACCCTAATTTTGAATGTGCAAAAGACTGACTAAACAGTTGTCCTGTTTGAAACGAAAGTGCACGTTCACTAACGTGTCTCGTTGGATTTGACTAGTATTCACTGAGCTGGAAGAGTTATCATAGATAATTTAATACCATCTAAGCTACGATTTATTTTACTGATTAATTTTTTAAATAAAAAGAATTATGATGGGATATTGAACTTGTAGACGATCTATCATGAGCGCTTTTAATTAGTAGTCATAGATAAGTCTTGTGAGCGGGCCTTTGGAAAAGGCTCGCTACACATTTGGTATTTATATCTTACCAGCAAATATTTAAGAAACATGAAAATTTTATTAGATATAGTGTGAATGAAAATGGAGGAAAGATTCTCCATTGTGAGTGAAACTTTAGTCCCACATTGGGAGTGTCTAGTGAATAGAAAGGGAGGTGAAAAATAAAAGGACTCCATTGTGAATGAGACTTTAATCCCACATTAAGAGTTTTAAGGTATAATAGTTGGTTTATATTATTTCACAAGCATGTTAGATGTGAACAAATGCAAGGGGAGAGACTCTCTCTCTCGTGTGTATTGAACCAAGTGGGCTCGTGTGCGGCGCGACTTGCGCACGTCGAATGCTCGACCGGTCGGGGCAAAATTTGTCCAAGCGGATGAACCAATGTTTTGCTAAATTTTTTGCTTACATGTAACAAATGAATTAACTATTGATTAATGCAAAATCAATAACCCCATACGTTTGGATCTGGACGGTTAATTGGTAATAAATGACGATTAATTCAGTAACAAAAGAGATAGAGAAGAGATTATCTTCCACCTCGTCACCAACTTTCCGTGGGTTTTCCTCTAGTAGCATTCGAGTACATCTACAGTTCGCCACGAGGAACGAGTGCTCCGTTGTACCCGTGGTCCCGCTGTTGTATCCTAAGAGACAGGCATCTATCGGAGCCTCGAAGCACCGCCAGAGGAGGACAAATCTGTTTCAAGGAAACTGCGTAACGCAGGCCTCAGCACCTCTCCACTTCCTGCTCGGGAGATACTAATCGGGAGACCTGGTCGGGAGACGTCGAACTACTGCTCGGGACACCTGATCGGGAGACGTCCGACTACTGCTCGGGAGACCGTGGTCGGGAGACGTTCGGCTCGGGAGATTTCAGCTCGAGAATTCCAGCTCGGAAGATTACGTTTGGCATTAAAAGGAGCTCGGGTCACTCAACAGATAAGTTGAAATTTGTGTAATTTCAATTTATTTTTTATTAACTCTCCGAAAAAAGAGCATTTCCTCCAACAAATTTTTGATGTGGTATATGTTGGATTCGATAGGGTCCAATCCATTATATTGGCCTACATATTATAAATAGTTAGTTTAGTCCTTAATAATTTATTTAATTAGGCTCAAACACTAACGTCTTGATGGACGAACTAGTGATTGTATTTTTTTATTGGATCTGTCCTGCCTCTTACTCTATCCATTAATAATTAGAGTTTGTTGTTATTATAATAGACACTTAGACCTAGCCTCCTATATGCATACTCTCACAATAATAATTTACGATTAAAAATTTTAAAAAATACACATGAAAATCAATCTCCCCTTCAAAGCAAAAAGGTGAAGATCGAATTCTCAATAATATCGATGTTACACCCAGATAATTATTATTCTTTATAAATTATTTCATATACTTGATAAGATCTTTTCATGGTAGAAATCTTAATTATAAAGTCAAACTTATCGTGAAATTTTTAACAGTATATCTATTTCATTGGTAGTTTAATCAACGTATGCATATTCATCCTAGAATTAATCGTGATTACTTGAGAAATATATCTTACCATTTATAATCATTATACCTGGCCATGGGCACTCACTACATAATTGTTTTTTTAATTTGATATTATGTATCAAGCTTTGAAATTAATCTCGGACAGTCTCACATAAATTTCTATCGATCATCGAGTAATCGGAAACGCTTATGGATCATTCAACTGACAAACATTTTTAGATCCGTCACTTTTTATTAGACGAAAAAATCCCCTACATATCCGGTCGGATAATTTTTCTGGATTGATCGGTAGCCTGGTCGGGTCAAGTCTGGGTTAGGTGAAGTTGGTCGAGTCAAGTCTAGGTCAGGCCAAGATAGTCGGGTGCAGCTTGAGTGATCAGAGTCCGAGGTTACTTGGGTTGGGAGTCGGTCGGCGATATCCGGTCGGGTGTTACCGGGCGAGAGTCACCGGCAGAGAATGTTCGGTCAGGAAAAATTAGAAGCACTCGCCGAGCCCCCTAGAAAAGGAAGCACTCAGTATAGAGTGATCCTCCCGGTCGGGGATTCTCGTCCGGGAGCGCCCGGTCGGGCGTTCCCGGTTGGGCACCCTGAGTTGAGCACCTCAGACACGCTGGAAAGGAAAACACTCAGTACAGAATGATCTTCCCAGTCGGGGATTCCCAATCAGGAGCGTCCGGTCGGGCGTTCTCGGTCGGGCCCCCTGGCTCAGGCACCTGGGGTCATTATAAAAACGTGAGCAGTAGAGAAGCCTGGCTTATCTGACTGACCATCTTCGTCCGCCCTGTCAGGATTTGGTAAACCTATGGTTGCTAGGTCGGTTGATCCCGAGTGATCGAATGACATCATCAGCAATAAGATTTCCTAAATCTCCCAATTATGTGGAAAAGACAGCTCCATAATCATGATCTGACAAAGTAGCAGGCATTAATTAGGAACAGAAGAGACAGTTTGGGCAGGTTATCAGACAACTGTGGCAAGTTGTTAGGCGGCTGCGACAGTCTCATAGAGTGACTGATAAGTGTCATTTTGTTATTCATTTCATATGCTTAAATCCGTATTTGACCCATATTTAACTTGTATAATTGTGGATTTACACTAGGTTCTAGGATTTATACTCTTTTTGGGCTTAATTGCAAATTTTGAGATAATTGAGTTGTTTTGTCACTAAATTTTTGATCAACTTTTGTAGGCTTGGAGGGATCATGAACCTAGGTCATGTTGGGTCAAATGTTGAGTCAAAGGTGGACTAGATCAAGTGATCAAGCGTCGACCCATTTGGACCGTCCGATGTAAGAACGGTTAGATCTAGACCATCTGAGAACTTTTGATCAATCCGAGCTGGGATTAAGGCTAATCAAGAGATCAGATCAAGATCTAAGAGTTTCAGCCCAATCGGAGATCATCTAGCCGTTGGATCATGATCAGAAGGATCTAGACCATCCATTCAAATATCAGCTTGATTTGAACCATCCGCGTCAGATCTGGCAGATCCGAGCTACCCCGAGGATGATCCTGACCTCTGATCAAGATCTGGAAATTTTGAATCAAATCGGACAAGGATCCACCGTTGGATGGAGTGGGATTAATCTGAGTCGTCCACTGTTTACCTACTTAAACTGCCTTCAGATTCAGAACAGGGGTCGCGTCTTCGCCATTTCCAGTTTTCAGTTCTCGTTCTTCTTCGTTTCTTCTTCAATTCTTTAGTGATTGCTTCCATCTGAAGGCGTGGCCAACTCGATCACAACCTTGGAGCAAGATTTGGATCGTTGGGAGGAAGTTTCAGTGGCGATTTTAGCTCCAGATTGCACCATATGCAGTTTTTTAGCAGATCTGACATTGGAGTTAAATTTCCCAGCGATTTGCGAGTTAAGGGGTTCTTGACTTGCCCTTGCGTGACGAACAAGGTGGTCTGATACATGGGAAGGATCGAGATTAGTTTTTAATGAAATTTCTTCTTGTTCGTAGCTGTAATTTCAATTCTGCTCTTAATCCTGTTTCTGCACTTGTATCAGCTGTGTTACTTTCAGTTTCTGAATTGCTTTTCCTTAATTAGGTTTTAATACTGCAAGACAATCAGATAGGGAGTTTGTTTAGTTAACAATAGCTGCAATTTCAGTTCAATTCTAGTTTTAATGTGTGTGTATCAGTTTGTTCAATTGTGTATCAGTATTTGTTCTGCAGTTTGTCTTTGTTTCTGATTTCGTATCAGCTGCTGCTGTCTTGTTTCTTAATAGTTTCTGCCTTAATTAGAGTCTAAATTCCGCACTCTTCTTAGCTAGGTTGTTGGTGTAATGAACACTTGCATTTGAATCAGTTTGTGTAGCTTCAATTCAGTTCTGAATTTACTCTCTAATCTGAATTTTTGTTCTCAGCTCAACCTATTGCGTATCAGTCCTTATTCTGATTTCTGCATTTTGTTTCAGCAAGTTTAGTTCATTTCTGAATTCCCATTGTAATTTGCTCCATCTTCATAGCACTTTGTATTCACTCTTGCATTTAATTTCAGCTTACAAACCATTCTATTTCAGCATTGTTCAGTTCAATAAATCTGAAATTGTGCCAAGTGACTATTAGTTTTTCTTAAGCTTTCCTGAATTTCAGTTGGTGATTTAAGTTTAGCTTGTAGTTGTTAACTTCAGCACTTACTTTGTTACCGTATTACTGCATTCGATTTTTCAGAATCTTCATCCTAAATTTTGCCTTCAATCCTACACTGAATATTAGTTTGAAATCTGAAATTTTGTGTTCAAGTCAATTGTTTGCATTTACTTGCTTTAGAAATCTGCATTTGATTTGTTATTTCACATCAGCTGTTCAAATTAGCATCTTCACATCAGTTTATAACCCCTGCATCTAGTTTCAGTTTCTGGCACAAGAATTTCATCTGCTTGGTATCAAGTTTGTTGGAATTTAGGCATTTTAATTCTGCAATCAGCCCATTTCTGCATTGCTTTATTCAATTCTGAATTCTTTCTTCATTCACGCATAGAACTTCAGTAATAGCTTGGTTCTCCAAGTGATGCAATTAGTTCCCTTCTGAGTTATCAGAGATTATAATTTCTGCATGTAGTAGCAAATTTGTTGGCATCTTGATTGTTTCATGTTGTGTATCAAGTTTTCATTGTTGCATTTGTACCAACTTGATTTTCAACCATGAGAGATAATTCCTTACGTTCAGCACAGCTCATAGTGTACACTCACATTTGAGTTCAGCTTTGATTTCCAAATCTTGCTAAGATGAATTGGTTGGTTAATTTTCCCACTAGTTGAGTCTTTAGATGCCTTTATTTGCTTAAATTCACTTAGTTAATTTTTCCTTCCTTTTCATTGCATTTTCTTGTCTATTTGAAACCAAACACCACATCTTATTCGAAACCCCAAAAACACAAACGACACCTAAATACAAGCGCGAATCAAACAACGTCAACTAGCCCTGAGAAAAATACGACCTGTGGCCCCTTTACTACGTTTTCACATTTTGATTGCAAAAAGGGTTTCTAGTACATTTATAAATTCTAAATTCTGATGGATCCACATTCGTGACAACTTTAATTAGCTAAATTGGGTCCATCAAATTTTTGGCGCCGTTGCCGGGGAAGCAACTAGTTGATTTGTTTGATTTTAGCTTGTATGCTTTTTGACATATCATTGGGTTCTATTTTATTTTGCTTTATCTTTTGTATACGGGTACTGCCATTTTTCTTGTTTGTTTTGTGACAGGGGTGCAGGTTCAAAATGTTTTCATCCACTTATCATCAGCCGTGTCCACAATTTCAGCAGACCCAGCAAGAATTCCATCAGCCCTATTCTAATTTCCAACAACCAAATCAGTTTTTTCAGCCACCATTACAACAATTCGAGCAGCCACAGCAATTCCAACAATTTCAGCCAGATTTTCAGCCAAGTCTACCAAATTTCCAGAATTTTCAGAATTGGCAGCCACAAAACCAGAATTTTCAGCCCCAATTTCAGCCATTTCAGCCCAAGTTTCAGCCACCTTATCAACAAGATCAATCACCTTTTCAAGCAATTCAGCAAGGGTACCAAGTTAATTCGAATTTCCAGCAACCATGTCAATTTCCACAGCAAGTTCAACCATTCTCTCAACCACAATTTAAACATTTTCAGCAAGATTTTCAGTTTCAAGGACAGAATTTTCAGCAAGACACTCAGAATTTTCAGCCCCTCCCATTTCAGCAGTTTAATCAAGGAGGCTTTGATGATCCTGACTGGGATGAGGCTCAACAACAAAGGATGATGGAGATGTGTCAACAAGTCGTACAACAACAACAAATTTTACAAAAACAATGGCAAGACATCGAAGAACGCTTTGGAAAATTGGTTGATCAATTGAATCAAATAAAAACCCAAAGATCAGAACAATTATCTTCTCAAGCTACTTTTAATTCTGAGGGGTATGATGGTGATTTAACTTTGGGGAATGAAATGGCTGTGTCAAGTTTAAACACTCTAAACGTTCAAGGTGACCCTATTGCATGGCAAAGTACTTCTTCAAGTGATCTTGCAAATTTGGTGGAAGAAGAAGAAGAAATTATTAAAATCAGGGCACCTACAGCATGCATTCCTCCGGAGATTCCTACTCAAAATTCATTTCCAAATTTTCCAGCTCAAGAAGAAGAAACTGAAGCTCCACAGGACCATTCTCATCTTTTATTTTCTGATGATAGTATTATTGATGGTTCTGATTTTTCTAATGTTGTTGTTGCAGATATTGCAGAGGAAGAATGCATAGGAGATGATTCCATAGGTGTAGGGGATTGCACTAAGCCCCAGGGACCACCACATGAACCAGAAAGTGTAGGGACTTGCATGGTGGAAGCAAGAACCCAAGGATCACCTGCTTTAGTTGAGTGTCCACAAGAACTTGAATCTGAAGAGGAGCATGTACTTGATCAGGAGGAGGCCATGGATACATCTACTCTTGTAAAACCTCCAGGTATTTTTCAGCGCGATCAGGTAAATACTCCTTCTAATTTTTCTGAAAATTGCATAGAGGTACCTCGAAGTGATTTTATTGTTTGTGATATACTTAGGGATGCACCACTTGTAGAATTTGATTGTGGAAAATCACTAGAGATACCTAGTGTAGAATTTGCTGAAAATGAAACATGCTGTGTTACATCAGATGCAAATGCTGAGTGTGAAAAATTTTTAGAAGTGCCTAGTATTGTTGATTGTTGTGATGAGTCTTTTGATATATTTTATGCTGAAAATAATTATGAAAAATTCATTGAGGCACCTAAAGTTGATTTTATTGGCTATAATACATTGCTTGATACATCCTTGGTAGAAAATAATTGTGAAATTTCTATTGAAGTGCCAAAAATTGATTTCTTTGTTTGTGATGAGTTCCTGGATACAAATTTTGTAGGAAATAATTGTGAAAAATTTACTGAGGTACCCAAAATTGATTTAATTGGATGCGATGCATTTTTGAATACATTTTATGTAGAGATTGATGATATTGTACTTTTTTCTTACCCTGCATGCTTGAGGGAGGTCTTACATGGTTTTGTAGGGTCCAGACGACTTCTGGAATGGGTGCTCCACCTAAACAGTCTCCGACCTCCGGGAAGATTTTCCAAAAAGAATAAAGAGGGAGGAGATGATCTTGCTTTGACTTATAGCACTCCACCTCTGAAGTGGCTATTGTACTTAAATCATCTTCGGCCACCTGAACAGTTTATTGCAAAGTCTAATTGTGGGGGAGGAATGCAAAATAAAATTGAGCAAATGAAGGAAATTTTTTCAGCTACTCCTATTCCTCCACTACCACGATGGAGATTGTTTCTTGATAGACTCCGACCGTCAGAAATAAAAGGGAGTTTACTTTTTCTTGCATTTTCTTTCATTGCCTTTTTCATCTTTATGCTTGTTAGAAGTAGAACTTGCTTTTAAAATGAATCCTTGCTAATAAATGCTCGAATATAGTAGAATTAATAAATAGACATTGTAAATACCATTTTATATCTTTTGGCATTTTTTCTTCATGAGTAGGAATAAATGTATCCCTTTAGGTTATCTTCATAGCATTTTAGAGTCTTTTGAAAACAAATTAAATTTGGTTGTTAAAACTTAGGGTTTAAGCTCATGGATGAAATCTTGGATGCTTGAGTACTACTTGACTATGGATTCTTGATTGAGGACTTGAGATGAATTATTTTTACCTAGTGAGGGGTAGCCTTATTTTTGTGACACATACATGTGATTGTACTCTAGAACTTGCTTAGGTTCTTTCAAAATCATATTTCAATGATTGGATCACATTTATAGAAGTTTATCATTTTATTTCTTATCTCGTATCAATTTTCATAAGTTTCCCTTGTACTACTTCATATTTCTCATTTTCCCTACTTAATCTTCATATTGCTTCTAATTTCATTTTTCTAGGGACTTGTTAGTTTAGGGATGTTCTTTGATGATATTTTGCCGAGACGGACAAAAGATTAAGTGTGGGGGAGTGATTAGTGATTTGGAATCAAGTTTTATCAAGAATGCACTTCTTTTGAAATTTTTTTTTTTTGCAAGTTCATGTGATAAATTGAATTGAGTTTGGTATCAAGATCAAGCAAGAAGAAGTAGTTAAGGAAGACAACAATTGAGGCATCTAGATTCTTGCTCATTATTTGAAGATCCAAGGAAAACAAATGGCATACAATGAAGGGAAAAAATCTGTAATAAAAAAAATGGCACCCAATTGAAGAAGATGTATCAAAAATGCCGTGGAGCATGTTTCGGCCATTATGATAGAGGATGAGTTGCATGTGGAACCAATGCAAAAATTGTGTGCCAAGTTGAATTCAGTGAAGAAGAAAAAAAAACTGAGCCAAAGTGGAAAAGGAATGTGTGCCAACTAGAGAAAGGTGTGTATCAAAAGGGAGTTGCAAGAGTTAGCAAAAGTTATATGTGAGCATCAAAAATTTTGTCTCTGATTGCTATTTGATGTTTCAAACTCTCTGATATGAATGTTGATCCGAATGATGTCCTTTAGAAGTTTGGAAGCTACTGATTTTGAGAAGTCAGATATGAACGAAAAGAAGCTGCAACTGAAAGAAAAAAACTAGCAGCTGAGAGAAAAAAAATAGAAAATAGTTTGGAAAAGAAAAAAAAACAGTTTGAGAAAAACAAAAGGAACAAAGTTGGCACACATTGAAGTTTCGGCACCATGAATTAGTGAAGATACTCTCATCCAAATTGAAGATCTGCACCAACATTCTGATTTCAGTAGAGGAAAGAAAGAAACAAAAAAAAAACAGAAAAGAAAAGAGAAGAGGCAAAATGGCACGTAAGAGGAAAAATTGGCACAAAGGAGTTGAGGAATTCCTTTCATCAAATTTTAGAAGGGCATTGCAAAGACTCACTCTACCACACTTTGGACTTCATTATATGGACTGAAAGGAGGGCAAAATGCATCAAGAATATCCTTGAACATTCAAGTCTTCCACTCATTCAAATTTGCTATTTACTTGGTTTTTATTTCATTTTTACCATCTCCTATATCTTTCACTTTTGAATAAACTTTTATAGATGATTGATTCTAATCATGAATAATGGTGGAGAGTAGATAATAAGCAAGCCGATGGTAGTGCAAGAAGCATGTATGTATGAGTGAGCTCCAATTTCATCATGTACTTAAAACTTAGAAAGAGAGCCACCAAAAGTTTCCCTTGAGAGGTTTAGTGAGTGAAATTCATCTCAATGACTCATGAAGGTTAAATTGCTAAGTTGTTGATTTAAGGACAAGATACTAATCTATAGATGCTTAGATTTTTGAGAATTAACAACCCTAGGTAATTTCTTTTCAATTGCTTCTACTAATGTTTGAGAAAACCTAAGGGATACATATTTAGTACTTTTCGCGAGACGCTCAAACTTAAGTGTGGGGGAGTTGATAAATGTCATTTTGTTGATCATTTCATATGCTTAAATCCGTATTTGACCCATATTTTACTTGTATAATTGTGGATTTACTCTAGGTTCTAGGATTTATACTCTTTTTGGACTTAATTGCAAATTTTGATATAATTGAGTTGTTTTGTCACTAAATTTTTGATCAACTTTTGTAGGCTTGGAGGGATCATGAACCTAGGTCATGTTGGGTCAAATGTTGAGTCAAAGGTGGACTAGATCAAGTGATCAAGCATCGACCCATTTGGACCGTCCGATGTAAGAACGGTTAGATCTAGACCATCTGAGAACTTTTGATCAATCCGAGCTGGGATTAAGGCTAATCAAGAGATCAGATCAAGATCTGAGAGTTTCAGCCCAATCGGAGATCATCTAGCTGTTGGATCATGATCAGAGGGATCTAGACTATCCATTCAAATATCAGCTTGATTTGAACCATCCGCGTCAGATCTGGCAGATCCGAGCTACCCCGAGGATGATCCTGACCTCTGATCAAGATCTGGAAATTTTGAATCAAATCGGACAAGGATCCACCGTTGGATGGAGTGGGATTAATCTGAGCCGTCCACTGTTTACCTACTTAAACTGCCTTCAGATTCAGAACAGGGGTCGCGTCTTCGCCATTTCCAGTTTTCAGTTCTCGTTCTTCTTTGTTTCTTCTTCAATTCTTTAGCGATTGCTTCCATATGAAGGCGTGGCCAACTCGATCACAACCTTGGAGCAAGATTTGGATCGTTGGGAGGAAGTTTCAGTGGCGATTTTAGCTACAGATTGCACCATATGCAGTTTTTGAGCAGATCTGACATTGGAGTTAAATTTCCCAGCGATTTATGAGTTAAGGGGTTCTTGACTTGCCCTTGTGTGACGAACAAGGTGGTCTTGATACATGGGAAGGATCGAGATTAGTTTTTAATGAAATTTCTTCTTGTTCGTAGCTGTAATTTCAATTCTGCTCTTAATCCTATTTCTGCACTTGTATCAGCTGTGTTACTTTCAGTTTCTGAATTACTTTTCCTTAATTAGGTTTTAATACTGCAAGACAATCAGATAGGGAGTTTGTTTAGTTAACAATAGCTGCAATTTCAGTTCAATTCTAGTTTTAATGTGTGTGTATCAGTTTGTTCTATTGTGTATCAGTATTTGTTCTGCAGTTTGTCTTTGTTTCTGATTTCGTATCAGCTGCTGCTGTCTTGTTTCTTAATAGTTTCTGCCTTAATTAGAGTCTAAATTCCGCACTCTTCTTAGCTAGGTTGTTGGTGTAATGAACACTTGCATTTGAATCAGTTTGTGTAGCTTCAATTCAGTTCTGAATTTACTCTCTAATCTGAATTTTTGTTCTCAGCTCAACCTGTTGCGTATCAGTCCTTATTCTGATTTCTGCATTTTGTTTCAGCAAGTTTAGTTCATTTCTGAATTCCCATTGTAATTTGCTCCATCTTCATAGCACTTTGTATTCACTCTTGCATTTAATTTCAGCTTACAAACCATTCTATTTCAGCATTGTTCAGTTCAATAAATCTGAAATTGTGCCAAGTGACTATTAGTTTTTCTTAAGCTTTCCTGAATTTCAGTTGGTGATTTAAGTTTAGCTTTCAGTTGTTAACTTCAGCACTTACTTTGTTACCGTATTACTGCATTCGATTTTTCAGAATCTTCATCCTAAATTCTGCCTTCAATTCTACACTGAATATTAGTTTGAAATCTGAAATTTTGTGTTCAAGTCAATTGTTTGCATTTACTTGCTTTAGAAATCTGTATTTGATTTGTTATTTCACATCAGCTGTTCAAATTAGCATCTTCACATCAGTTTATAACCCCTGCATCTAGTTTCAGTTTCTGGCACAAGAATTTCATCTGCTTGGTATCAAGTTTGTTGGAATTTAGGCATTTTAATTCTGCAATCAGCCCATTTCTGCATTGCTTTATTCAATTCTGAATTCTTTCTTCATTCACGCATAGAACTTCAGTAATAGCTTGGTTCTCCAAGTGATGCAATTAGTTCCCTTCTGAGTTATCAGAGATTATAATTTCTGCATGTAGTAGCAAATTTGTTGGCATCTTGATTGTTTCATGTTGTGTATCAAGTTTTCATTGTTGCATTTGTACCAAGTTGATTTTCAACCATGAGAGATAATTCCTTACGTTCAGCACAGCTCATAGTGTACACTCACATTTGAGTTCAGCTTTGATTTCCAAATCTTGCTAAGCTGAATTGGTTGGTTAATTTTTCCTCTAGTTGAGTCTTTAGATGCCTTTATTTGCTTAAATTCACTTAGTAAATTTTTCCTTCCTTTTCATTGCATTTTCGTGTCTATTTGAAACCAAACACCACATCTTATTTGAAACCCCAAAAACACAAACGACACCTAAATACAAGCGCGAATCAAATAACGTCAACTAGCCCCGAGAAAAATATGACCTGTGGCCCCTTTACTACGTTTTCACATTTTGATTGCAAAAAGGGTTTTCAGCACATTTATAAATATTCTAAATTCTGATGGATCTACATTCGTGACAATTTTAATTAGCTCATTTGGGTCCATCAGTGACCTGTCAATTCCATCAACGATATGCAATGTTGTGATGAAGTTCCGCAACCAAATCCTGTGTTGGATGTTTCATAGTATGCTACTGATTCTACCTCCTTAGTAGAAGTAGCTACTAGCGTCTGCTTGACGCTCTTCCAAGATATAGCCCCTCCAGCAAACATGAAGATATAGCTTGAAGTTGACCTTCTACTATCTAAGCATCCAGCAAAATTGGAGTCTGAATAACCAATCACCTCCAGATGATCTGACCTCCGATACTTGAGCATGTGTCTTTCTTTTAATTGATTTCCAATGCGACGGTCCTGGGTTATTAACATATCTGCCTAACTTCCCAACTACAAATGCTATATTTGGTCGAATGCAAACTTGTGCATACATGAGACTTCCCATTGCTGATGCATATGGGAATTGTTCCATCTCCTTTATTTCAAGTTCAAGTCATGGACACTGCTGCAAACTGAACTTGTCACCTCTTGACACAGGTGTGTCACTAGATGTGCAGTTCTGCATGTCATACCTTATAAGCACCTTCTCAATATACGCTTGTTGTAAATGTCCAAGAATGCCTTTTGATCGATCACGACAGATCTGAATGCCTAGAACAAAAGATGCTTCACCAAGATCTTTCATTTCAAATTTACCAGATAGAAATAACTTGGTTTCATGCAGAAGACCCTTATTATTGCTCGCAAGCAATATATCATCCACGTACAAAACAAGTATAACAAACTTGCTCTCACTGAACTTGACATATATGCACTGATCAACGGGGTTCTCTTTAAATCCAAATGAGGTAACCACTTGATCAAATTTTCGGTACCATTGACGGGATGCCTGCTTTAAACCATAAATGGACTTTTTTAATCTACATACTAGGTGCTTTGAGTCTGAGGACTCAAAGTTCTCCGATTGCACCATATATATAGACTCCTCTATGTCTCCATTGAGGAATACAGTCTTTACGTCCATTTGATGTAGCTCCAAATCAAAATGAGCTACAAGTGCCATGATTACCCTAAGGGAGTCTTTCGTCGACACAGGTGAGAAAGTCTCCTTATAATCAATGTCTTCCTTTTGAGTGAATCCCTTGGCAACAAGACGAGCCTTATACCTTTCGATATTGCCCTTCGAATCTCGCTTGGTTTTAAATATCCATTTACAACCAACGGGCTTCGAACCTTCAGGCAATTCGACAAGTTCCCAAATGTCATTGTCTGTCATAGACTTCAACTCTTCTTGCATGGCGTTAATCCACCTTTCAGGGTTAGAGCATTGTTTGACTTCTTGGAAAGATATAGGATCACTTTCCAACCCTATATCAAACTCATGCTCTTGGAGATAAACATAATCATGAGAATTCGTGCTTCTCCATTCCCTTGTGGATCGCCTTAAGGGCACTTGTGTTTGAGGTGGTTGAGGTATTTGCTCATCAATATGAGACAATACTTCAATTTCAGTGGTAGGCTCCTCCAATTGTATTGGAGATGTCATGGGAATATATTGGTTCACTACGCTCACTGGATGTGTAATATCCATAATGTGTGGTATGGTAACCATACCACTACTGATTGCACTAGTAGTGACCATAGGAGGATTGCTAACGCTTCCTCAAAAGATACTTCCCTGATTTTATCGTTCCCACTGTCCTCAATAAACTTGGCATTTCCCATTTCGAAGAAGGATTTATTAGATGGATCATAAAATTTATACCCCTTTGATCTCTCAGAGTAACCTACAAAATTGCAGTTAACAGTTCTTAAGTCCAGTTTCTTTTCATTAGGCTTGTAAGGTCTAGCCTCATCTGGACACCCCCAGACATGTAAATGTCTAATGCTAGGCTTTCTACCCGTCCACATCTCGAATGGGGTTTTAGTTGTTGTCTTACTAGGTAATTTATTGAGAAGGTAAACTGCAGTCTTGAGTGCCTCACCCCATAAAGAATCCGGTAGAGAAGTGAAAGCCATCATACTTCTCACCATGTCTTTTAGGGTTCGATTGTGACGCTCAACTACACCATTCTGACTGGGTGTACCAGGCAAGGTATACTGAGGCACAATTCCACACTCAGCAAGGTAATTTGCAAAAGGTCCTAGACATTGTTCACCTGATCCATTATATCGACCGTAATATTCTCCTCCACAGTCGGATCAGACGGCTTTAATTTTCTTACTTAGTTGAAGTTCAACTTCAGCTTTGAAAATTTTGAACATGTCCAAAGATTGTGACTTCTCATGAATAAGGTACAAATAGCCAAATCTAGAATAGTCGTCTATGAAGCTAATAAAATATGTGTATTCATTCCAAGATGCCTTAGGGAATGGCCCACAAATATCCGTATATATTAGCTCCAAAACATCACTACAACGGCTAGCCCCTTTGTTCCTTTTGTTAGTTGTCTTCCCCTTAACACACTCTATGCAGACATCAAAGTCTGACATGTTAAGGGAATCAAGAATTCCATGTGACATTAACCTTTCTAGGCGTTGTTTAGATATATGTCCTAAACGCCTATGCCACAACATAGAAGAATTCTCGTTGGTCAATTTACGTTTCGTACCTATACTATGCATTATTACGTTGTCAATTATAGGAGTAATGGTGTTTAATTTATAAAGCTTATCAACCAAGAAACCATTACCAATCAAAATTGAATTAAAGAAAATACTAAACATTTCATTTCCAAATGAACAAGAATAACCTGATTTGTCCAAACAAGAAATTGAAATTAAGTTTCGTCTGAAAGACGGTACAATGAATGTATTTTCCAAATCCAAATAGATACCAGTTCCTAAATAAAGCCTAAAACACCAATAGACTCGACTACAGCCTTCTTTCCATTCCTCGTATAGATGTATCTTTTACCATCAAGCGGAAGTCGGCTCCTAAGATAACCCTGCATAGTGATACTTATGTGAGTAGTAGCACCAGTATCTATCCACCAAGTGTCAGTGAGTACAATAGCTAAATTGATTTTTGAACTAACAATGTTGAGAAGTTTGTCTGCAGAATCTGCAGTTTGCTTTCCTTTTCCTTTGTTATTGATCATCTTTCGCTTCTTGCTCGTACTTTGAGAATCAAATGCTAAGTGAGCACTTTCAGATGTCTCTATAATGTACTCTCTTATGTTTCTTTTACCACTGTACCGCATGGTTACCAACTTCGTAAGAAGTGTAGTAATCTCAACCTTTTCATTTGAGGTGAATCGGTCTGCTAGTTGGTTAAGGAAACACCTAGCATCTTCACTCTCTGGTATTGAACCTTTTATTTGTGCCGGTATGGAAAGCTTCATGATGCTTAGACTCATACGATTTGATTTCTCCCACAACTGAAATTCAGCCCTCTGCTCTATAGTGCTAGCACTGGTCAAAGTGCGGGACGATCATTCCTTAATGCATAGTCCAAGTCCATGCAGCCTAAGACTACTATCACGTATTCTTTCTATTCAGTAAAATTCGAACCAGTTAATGTTGGGATGTTATTAATGTTGGCAGTTACAGATTGCACTGAAATTAAAAAAAGGAAAATTTATTTAAGCTCACGATTTAACTAAAGCCAAGAACATATATATATATATATAATAAAATTATGCAAATTTAAATGCATATAAATGAGCTCCTTATGAGATATCAAATACAACATTGCATTTTAATGTGTAGATTAAAATATAATTTGTTAGCGGTACTCTCTGATATAACTCAACCTTTAATTGATCACACAATGTGCTTTCCTTTGGGCTAACCCATTGTGTGCATAATATGAATCTTTATATGAGTTATATTTTTGGTACATAGCTTACAACAACTTTAGTCTACCACGCAATATGTCTTCCTTTGGGCCGACATATTTTGTGCATGATCAGAACAAAATAAATTATGTTTAATAATTGTAAACTATCTTGAATATATATCTGGCATAAAAGCAACCTTTCTTTGGGACGATTACTTTTAGTATAGCTATACATCTACCAACACAAAATACGCTAAACTGACCTAAGGTGTCTTCATTTGGGCCGACACAATAGTTCAATTTAGTAGCACGATGTGTAGATAGACCCAAGAAAATTCTAGATATTTAATCGAACAGATAATTTCTTTATTAGTCTTGACACCTCAAAATTAAGCTCATTAATTGATTGACACTATATGTTAATCAAATGGTATGACCCAATTGTTTATCCCAATCGATCTAAAAGCTTAATATATACGACTATATCATATATAGAACCCTCCTTTAAAAAATTAGAATTTCTTTATGGTTCTATAATTAAATAATATAAAATAATATTATTTAATCTCTTCATCAAAAAAAAATATTTGATGCATTAGCCTTTTATAAAATCCACTCACGTATTAATGCATTAATCAATTATTTTTTTTGTTTTACTATTTCTATGAAACAGTTTCACCCTTTTTTTCCTTTTTTCAGTATTAATGCATTAATCAATTAAATTTTTTTTCCCTGTTTGAAATAGTTTTTTTTACTTCGACGTGAAAGAAAAAAAATTTCACATGAAAAAAATTTTCATCGAAAAAAAATTTAATCGATATAATTCCTAATTCATCTTATCACAAATTTAAGATGATAATTGATTAAATCAAATTTATTCTATTCACAATTTTAGACTTGATAATCAATTGATTGACCAAGTCAATCGATTAAACCATCACATTTTAACCTAAAAATTAGATTAAACATGATAGTTCTTCCGTCGTTTTTATATGTTTCACATAAAATATGAAAAACTTAGAAAACAAGTCTATTCTAGAATTTTCTTTTACATTATTTTCAACGATAAAAAAATTTGTATTATACTAGGAAAACTTAATCTAGCATACATACAATAAATCGACGAAAAAAAAATTAAACTATATTACCAAAAAAATGATGAAACAAAGCCAAGGCTTTGATACCAATTGATAGAACATTGTATTTTCTCCTAACCGCATGAATTCTAGAAACAAAATAAGAACTTGAAGAGAAAACATAATGTACATGAGCATGAATCTATTGTTTCATTGAATCATGGCATAACAAAATAAAAGATATAAATCGAAAGACAAGGAACCTGATTGAAGAGCCATTGTCCTTGTCGTAGCGTCGTCGACTTGATCCCTGTGGAAGAAGATGCAGCGGAAAGAAGTGCTGGTGCATGGATGGCTAGAGAGGGGGTGTGAATATAGCCAGACACAAACTTCTTTCACTTTTGCACTTCTCTGCAGTTAGGGTTAGTAGCACAGCGGAAGCAAAAAACAAAACAGAGATATGAAGCAACTAAAAATCCTAAACTAAGCACAAGCACAAAACACTAACAAAGAGGATTTACAAGGTTTGGGGATAACTTGCCCCTACTCCTTGGCGTGTCCGTGAGGTGGGCGATCCCTTGATCGTCGGCAGATCAAGCCCCGAAAAATCCAGATATCAAATCCTCCTTCTCGGTGGAGAAACCTCTCCACACAAATATCTCAATAGAGTATATGTAATGAAAGCACAAAGACAACAAGGAAGATCTTACAGATCGCTAACAAAGCACAAGGATGAGAATCGGAGAACAGATCACCGAGCACAGCACACCACCACCAACACAAGAGCTCCCAGCTCTTTGTTTGCTTGCTAATCCACTCGCGACTTCCTCCACAGACTCAAGGTTGCTGCTTTGCAAGAGATCGCTTCAAAGTGTTGAATGAATGCTGAAGAGTTGGAGAGGCAGCTTGTTGATCGAAGAGTTGCATATCAGCCCCTTCTCCACTTCACAGCTTAACCTGCTTACCATCGCAAGGTCACCAGCTACCCTGCAGCTCACCAGCTGCTCACCTGCAATGACCCAGCTATCCCTGACCTCCTCTGGACTCACTGAACCTTCTCCAGTCGAGCCCCAGGCCCCAGGTCATCAGCTTCTCAGCTGTTGCAGCTCACGCTAGAAGACGTTATTTCCTACAGATGGGAAACAGCCAAACCTGCTGTAGCAAAAGCCTCCGTTTGACTCCCTTAGAGTAAACCTGAGTTACCTGCACAATTAGCAGCTCATTAGACCAGTAAATCAGTAGAGGATCAAGTATCAGAAGATTCAGAACAGATATCAGTAGCATATTGACAGAAATCAGAACGCAATCAGAGCTCTGACAGTGTATTTTGAATTAATGTTCAGCTTCTGATCGGTCCCCAGACCGATCAGAGAGGGCCTTGATCGGTCACCAGACCGATCAGGATAGGCTCAGTCCGATCAGGCTCCAGCCTGATCGACCCCCAGTGAGAAACCCGAAATCGTGACTTTCTGGTGATCGGTCACCAGACCGATCCAGCACTAGCTGGGTTTCCTCCAGCGTCTTTCTGCCACACCCCTGATCGGTCACCAGATCGATCAGGTTGTGTCTTGATCAGTCTGCAGACTGATCAGGACACTTCCTGACCGATCAGGCTCCAACCTGATTGGTTATAGTGAGAAGCTCGCGACGTTTGAACGTTCACCAAAATGATCTGAATAGTATCCCTGATCGGTCACCAGACCGATCAGGAGCCGAACAGAAAGGTTCCTAAAGTCTCTGTATGCTCCCTGATCGGTCACCAGTCCGATCCACGAAGGAACTCCGTGCCAACTTCCTTGATTGGTCACCAGACTGATCCAGGCAAGGTCAAATCCACTCTAAGTCACGAGAACAAACTTCCAGCCCTTCTCTGACTCATTCTTAGTCCCCCGGACCAAGACTCCGTGCCCAGTTTCACTCACCGGGACTTCTACCTAGCCCTCCAAGCTAGGACCTGGCTTCACTCACCAGGATTTTAATAACCTAGCGTCCCAAGCTAGGACCTGGTCCTCCAAGCCAGGATTTCATCCAACCTAGCTTCTCAAGCTAGGACCTGACCCTCCAAGCCAGGGATTCATCCAACCTAGCTTCTCAAGCTAGGACCTGACCCTCCAAGCCACGGTTTCATCCAACCTAGCTTCACAAGCTAGGACCTGACCCTCCAAGCCAGGGTTTCATCCAACCTATCCTCTCAAGCTAGGACCTAACCCTCCAAGCCAGGGTTTCATCCAACCTAGCTTCTCAAGCTAGGACCTGACCCCCCAAGCCAGGGTTTCATCCAACCTAGCCCCACTAGGTGTGACAAGTCCCCAACCAGGACTTAATCTCAATCATCTCATTATCCTAAACTAAAATCGGTGTCAACACCAAAACAATAATCAAGGTCAGACTGCATTAACAATCTCCCCCTTTTTGTTATTTGACAACCCAATTTTAAGTTTAGGGATTTGAAATTTCACTATCGTAGGAAAATCAGGATCTTTCCACTACAATAGTTAAGCTTGTAATTATCCCAAACTTAACTCACCAACTCTCCCCCTTTGTCAAACACCGAAAGGGTGACTGGTTGTTAAGTTTAACAATTCCTCCCCCTCAAACCTAGGGGTCTACCCAAAACAACGAAAGATATGATGTAATTTTGAAGGCATATGAAACCACCTAGCATAAGGTAGTCAAATAGTCAGATAACCATAGCATGAAAACATAGTCAAATAGTCAATCATATCATAAATCCAAAATAGGCAAACAGTCAGATGCATAGCAATGCATCAGAGCATACTCAAATACAACACCAAGTCATAGCTATCAAATTTAACACAAATCATGTGAGCAAAATCAGGGTGTAATCAAATCAATCGTCAGCAGGGTCATCGTCAGACGTATCATCAATAGGTATGATGCTATCTGGTGCAGTGCTGCTGGAGGGCGCAGCTCCAGAAGATGAAGGCTGGTACGGATGATCAGCAGTCCAAGCGCACCACTCCTCGCACCATGCCTCCTGCCGGGAGCGGACCCCAGAGACGTCGGACTCAATCACGAGCAATCTGCGGTCAAAAGACTGAAACTCCGAGCGGACCTCCTGTCGCCAAAGCTCTGTCATATGAAGACCATGCTGGATCATCTGCTCTAGCTCCGCAATCTGCCAGCGAAGATCGGGATCCGGCTCATAGTGGCCCTCGGCAGCAGCGGGCGACTCCTGATGAAAAGCCGGAGCTGCGGGTATCTGAACATGGGCTGCCCTAGGTAATTACCCCATACCTCTTCTATCCTTCCACCTCAGCCCCTGCAGTCCGACGATAATGCCAACTGGGCCAATGCGCGTCGGCCAAGTCGACAGCCCTGCCGAACCATAGGCACGATCCTGCCCTGTGACACGTCGATGCTGACCGAATGAAGCCAGGCATTAATGATATGTCCAAACGGCATGTAAACCGTCTGACGGTCGATCTGACTGTAGGTGATGATGGAGAAATAGATGTCGCTATGATGTCAAAGTCTAACTGCCAATGCATCCCGTAGAGCATCAAGCAGTGGAATGAGCGAATTTCTGCTAAGGGTTTCGAAGTAATAGGTATCAGGTAGTTAGTGATAATTTTAAACAGGACATAATCAGCGGGGGAAAGACTGAGAGCGGCAAATGTGGGAAAATCACCGGCAGGCTCACCGGGACCCCTTGGCCTCGGATGGCCGAAAAAATACTCGTGGATAGAGTCAGAAGTAACTCCATCGAAGGGAACCGGTAAAGGATCCGGAAGATAAGGGTAGAGCGGAAAGTCATTATCGGATCGTCGACAATCAAGGAAGGTAGTGAAAGAGGATAAAGTGAAATCGTGGTTTGTTCGGGCGACTTGGGTCATGTACTCCGAACCTTCGCCACTGGCCATGTTGTTATAAAATTCGGAGACTAGATCAAAATTTATTGGCCGCTCAAGGAAGAGAATGGATCCTAGCTCGTAGAACTCAATGATTTGGCGTACTGAAGGACAGTGTTCGTAAACAAACGCTCGGTCCACAGTTCTACAAGGTAGGAGTTTGAAAGTTCGACTGTTAAAGAAAAATTCGAAATGAGCATTTTGAAATCTGTCATCATGAGAAGGTTGGGGTCTAGGAGAGGGTGCAGATGATGAAGGGTCTTTGCCCTTCGAGGTCCCCTTTGGTTCTTTGCCTTTAGAGGATTTCCTAAGGATTAGAACAATTGATCATGACAACAGATATGGGATTGATCAGTGAAGTGAACACACAAGTTTGATCATTCAATCAAGGACACAAAGAAGAGATAGAAAATTAAGGGCACGGCAAGAATCACCATGAATTGATCATATGAATCACAACACAATGAGTTGATCAAATGAAATTAGGTTTAATCAGTAAGATTATGGATCATGGCAAGGTCACGGTACACACCAAAACGAACCACAAGATGAAATTACATGGTTAGCTCCCAAAAATCATGATAACCACAAGAATGATAAACACTAAATAAAAATCGCACAAAATGCTTACTTTGGTGCTATCCGGTGGATCGAGTTGGTTGAGAGAAAACACTCGGCTGCGTTGCGCAGAGACAGCACAAACAAGTGGCACTTCGCGAGAAAGAACACAGGAGCAAAAGAGAAACTCCCAGCAGCGCAGAAGAAAAACAATCTCACGCACAGCAGGGAGAAGAACGCAAGAAGCCATGCGTAGGAAGAAGAAACGTAGGAAGAGAGAACTCAGGGAGAGGATGAGCGTTTCGGTCGGCTAGGGTTGAGGAATGAAAAGAATAGAGAGTTAATAGGTTGGTGGATCGATCCACCAATCGAAATTTATTGTGATCGAACGGATCACCGTTCGATCTGGGAACTCCAAGACCGATCAGGCTCCAACCTGATCAGTCTAGCTTGGTCTTGATCGGTCAGGCGACTGATCAGGCAAGCACCTGATCGATCTACCGATCGATCAGGGAGCGAACAGTAGGTTCGTGAGATTTTCTGTGACCCTCCTGATCGGTCGGTGGACCGATCACCAAGGGGGCCAAATCGGTCTGTGGACTGATCAACAAGGTGGCCAGATCGGTCAGTGGACCGATCCAGGCCAACACAGAGAGATTTCAGTGGAGTTTCGAGGAATCACCTGATCGGTCAATTGTGTTGATGCAGTCTGGCCCGGTTGTTGTTTTGGTGTTTGACAATGATTTAAATTTGGTTGAATGAAATTCGGGTTATGTCCAGGTGGATCTGGGAGATCGCACGCTGGCATGAAAAAAGTCGGGTCCTGGTCTGGAGGGCTAGGCTGGATGAAATCCCGGTGAGTGAAGCCGGGTCCTGGTGAGTGAAGCCAGGTGGTGGAAATCCCGGTGAGTGAAGCCGGGTCCTGGTGAGTGAAGCCAGGTGATTGAAATCCTAGTGAGTGAACTAGGTTGAAATCCCGGTGAGTGAAGCCGGGTCCCGGTGAGTGAAGCCGGGTGACCGAAACCCTGGTGAGTGAAGCCAGGTCCTAGCTTGGAGGGCTAGGTTGAAGTCCCAGTGAGTGAAGCTGGGCATGGCACGAGTCAGAGAAGGGTTGGAGGCTTGTTCTCGTGACTTAGAGTGCATTTGGGCTTGCCTGGATCGGTCTGGTGACCGATCAGGGAAGTTGGCACGGTGCTCCTTCGTGGATCGGTTTGGTGACCGATCCAGCAATGACTGATCGGTCTGGTAACCGATCAGGGAGTATGCATTTCACTCACTGAATGGCTCCTGATCGGTCTGGTGACCGATCAGGGAGCTCACAAGTGGGTTGAGTTCCCTTACTGATCTACTCCTGATCGGTCTGGTGACCGATCAGGATCACTGTGCAGATCGTTCTGGAGAACGATCCAGCATCGCAGGTTCCTCTCTATGATCGATCAGGATGAAGCCTGATTGGTCTGGGAGCAGCCTGATAGGTCTGGTGACCGATCAGGCTGGAGCCTGATTAGTCTGGGGACCGATCTGGAGTGTGCAGCAGAATGCTGGATTGGTCTGGGGACCAATCAGGAGTGTGAAGAAGACTGCTGGATCGGTCGGGTGACCGATCAGGGTCCTCCCTGATCGGTCTGGCGACCGATCAGGAGCAGAACTTTAATTCAAATACGCTGTCAGAAGGGTCTGATCGCGTCTGTTTTGCTCAGGATTTTTTCTGCTATCACTGATCTCATTTGATATTCATTTGCTAAACCTCTGATTGAGTGTGCAGGTGACAGGGATGGATTCAAACACTCAAGGAGGGTCAAAGAGAGGCTTTCCGTTGAGCAGGTTTGGCAGTTTTCCATCGCAGGTTACAACGGGCGCTGCTGGCAACGGCTGGAAGCTGTCCTGGGGCTGGGGCTCGACTGAAAAGAGTTCAGTGAGTCCAGAGGAGGTCAGGGGTAGCTGGGTTGTTGCAGGTGAGCAGCTGGGAGCTGTGTGGAGCGTCTGTGGGTTGGCGATGGCAGCTAGGATAAGTGTGGGCTGGCGATGAAGAGAAGGGAGTTCTCTCTACTGCAGCAACACTTGATCCATCCCTAGCAATCACTCTGAGTCTTGAAGCTTCTGCAAACTTGATCATTCTTTGAAGCTTGAGAGACCTGAGCACTAAGAAGGACTCGTGGCAAGGCGATCAACAAGCAAACAAGGAAGAGCTGAGTGAAGGCTCTTGCCGAGGTTGTGCTGGGTTGTTGTTTGTGCTTGTAAGCGTTTCTCTTCATCTGCTTGTGCTCTGTAAGTCTCTGATTGTCTCTGTGCTTTTCATTCTACATCAACTTGTTGAGACATTTTGTGGAGAGGTTACTCCACCGAGAAGGAGGATTTGATATCCGGATTTCCGGGGCTTGATCTGCCGACGATCAAGGGATCGCCCACCTTAAGGGCACGCCAAGGAGTAGGGACAAGATATCCCCGAACCTTGTAAATGATCCTTGTTAGCGATCTTGCTAATATTGCTAGTTAGTTTTCTGTTTTAGTTTCTGCATTTTCTGTCTTCCAAACTTCCGCTGTGCTACTAACAACTTCAAGTGCAGAAACTTGCTAACTCTTCAAAGAAATTGTGTCTGGCTATATTCACCCCCCCTCTCTAGCCATCTCGTCACCAACAAATTGGACCGATCAGACCAACTCCTGATCGATCTATGGATCGATTAACCCTACACCTGATCGGTCTGTGGACCGATCAGCCCTACGCCTGATCGGTCTGTGGACCGATCAGATGTCAGAAATTTTCTGATACGATTCAGAAACCTCAGTTTCATACTTTTCTTCGATTTCATATATGATTTGATCTAAGTTTGCTGATTGTGGAGGTGTTCTTTCAACCAAAATTGATCCCTTAATAAGATCAAAAGTCCTTATGGATTTAACAACCTCTCCATTTTGAACACAAACACCCAATCAAGTGAAGGCAAAGTCAATCAAAACACTCATTCATTTTAAACCAAGTTTGTATCAATATAAGTCTCCAATCAAGTTTCCTTGATTGGAATGTCCAAGTATGATCATGGAGCCAAGTACACATATGTTATGCATTGATTTTCTCCATACTTGGTCAACTTAATGATTATTGCCTCGTTAACCTAATTCCTCAAGGGATGCATTAACATTTTGAGTAATTAGGTTGATCCTAGCATCTCACCCCATTTCTAGCAAACAAAAATATTTTGCTAAAACTTATAGTTTGTGTGAGATGTCCCCAAGTTGCCCAATAATTATTTCCCAACAATTTGAAAGATCATGAAGGGTTTTCATTGCTTGTTAATCCTATGAAGCACGACACATTCCCAATTCCCTTCGTAAGAAACTAAATTCATTCTCGGGAAGTGGTTTAGTAAAAATGTCTGCTAGGTTCGATTTTGACTCTACATGTGAGAGTATAATATCTCCTCTAGCAACATGATCTCTAATGAAGTGGTGACGCACTTCAATATGATTGGTTCTAGAATGATGGACTGGAATTAGGTTTATCATGCTTATGTTGTCACACAACACTTGCACACCTTTGTAGCTTAATCCATAGTCCTCTAGTGTATGAATCATCCACAACAATTGTGATACACTTTCTCCCATGGCGATATATTCTGCCTCGGGCGTGGAGAGAGCAACACAATGTTGATTCCGACTTGACCAACTAACTAATGATGATCCTAAGAATTGGCAGCCCCCACTTGTGATCTTCCGATCCAACTTGCATCCAACATAGTCGGAATCGGTGTAGCCAATTAGGTCAAACGACTCGGTACGGGGGTACCAAAGACCAACTCCAATTGTGCCCTTAAGATATCTCAGAATTCTTTTAACAGCAATTAAGTGAGATTCCTTGGCACAAACTTGATACCTAGCGCACATACCCACATCAAAAAGTATATCAGGTCGACTAGCTGTGAGTTATAACAAACTACCTATCATGCTCCGATATTGAGTTAGGTCCACAAGCTTACTACTCTCATCATTGTCTAACCGTGTGTTTGTAGCCATGGGAGTGGTTACCTCTTTGGAATCACTCATGTTAAATTTTCGGAGCATCTCTTGAGTGTATTTTGATTGGTGCACATGGATTTCGTCACGAGTTTGCTTGATTTCAAGTCCAAGGAAGAAAGTCAACTCTCCCACTAGACTCATTTCAAATTCACTCTCCATGTGACTAATGAATTCATTCAAATATCCCTTATTGTTTGAGCCACAAATTATGTCAACGGCATACACTTGGGCTACAAATATATTGTCACCATCTCTCCGTAGAAATAGTGTAGGGTCGATTTGTCCTCTCAGAAAGCCTTTTTCAATTAAAAATGTCGACAATCGCTTATACCAAGCTCGGGGTGCTTGTTTAAGGCCGTAGAGCGCCTTCCTGAGCTTGAACACGTGGTTTGGAAATTCGAAACTCTCAAACCCCGGAGGTTGTTCGACATAGACCTCTTCTCTTATTAAACCATTTAGGAAGACCGATTTGACATCCATTTGATAGAGCTTGAAACCTCGATGTGCTGCAAATGCAAGCATCAATCGGATGGATTCTAATCGTGCCACGGGAGCATAGGTCTCATCGTAATCAAGGCCTTCAACTTGACTATAGCCCTTGGCTACTAAGCGTGCATTGTTTCTTACGATTTCTCCCTTATGGTTCAATTTATTTTTGAAGACCCATTTGGTTCCAATAATGGTGGTCTTCTTAGGTCTAGGGACTAAGTCCCAAACTTGGCTTCTCTCAAATTGACCTAGTTCATCTTGCATGACAATGATCCAATCGAGGTCATTTAATGCTTCGTCAATTTTCCTAGGTTCAATTTCAGAAATTAGGATAACTTCATTAGCCTCATTCCTAAAGAATGATCTAGTTCTAACCCCATGATGGATGTCTCCAACAATTTGATCTTGGGGATGACTAGAGGCTAACCTAGTTTGCCTTGGTGTTGGTGGTGCTTCTTGGATGGTGTCACTAGACACAAGCTCAGCCTCAGGATCCGGCTGATCTATGGGTTGTCTAGGCTCACCGTCATCAGATTCATCACCACCATCTACAACACTTGGACTTCCATCCAAACTTAGTTTCCTAAGTTCGAATTGAACTCCTTCGACATCTTCTGATTGATCATTTCCTTTAGGAATTTCCTCAAAAATAACATCAGAAGACTCTTCAACTAATCTAGACTTCTTGTTGTAGATTCGATAAGCTTTGCTGACGAGGGAGTACCCGACCAGTATCCCTTCATCAGCTTTTGCTGTGAACTTTCCAAGGTGATCCTTGGTGTTTAGAATAAACACCTTACAACCAAACACCTGATAACTAGTATTTTATGTCATTTTATTTGCTCATTTATTTAGCATTTTTTTATCCTCTCGTACGTTTAAATCATGTTTATATCATATTTTACGATTAGGATCTATTTTTTGAGCTTATTATAATTTCCTCTAATTTTGATATTATTTCATGATTTTTATAGGGAATTAAAGATTGACCTTGGAGCAAGGCTTGGATCCAAGAAATTGGACCTATGGTCTAATTTGAAGGTTGCTGGGCTTGGTTGAATGGGTTGGACTGAACCAGGGCTGAACCCAGGCTGAACCGAACTGCTGGGGAGCTGGTCTGAACCCATGGCTTGGTCTGAACCCATGGCTTGGCTGAACCAAGGGCTGGGTTAAGTGAGCTGCTGGGCTAAAAGCGGGCTGCTGGGCTTGGGCTGAACCCATGGGCACAAAGGAGGAGGATCTGACTCTCGAACGGGACAACAGAGAGGCGACAACAAGGGAGCACCCCGACTCGACATCATCGGCACGCACACGCCGCAACCGCTGCTACCACTTCTCGATCCATCGCCACCAAGGGCCGGCGGTTCCTCCCTCCACCACACAGCCGCCGGCCAGCCATCACCTCTTCTCCCCCTTCTCTTCTTCTCAAGGATCACACAAGCTAGGGCTCGGGGAGAACAAAAGGAGAAGAGGACTGAGCATCGACTCGACACCATCATCGGCCTGACTTCATCTCCGGTCGAATCTCTTGCCCCCTTCATCCCATTAGAAGAAGCTTATTTGTTCATCGCCATTGCTGTTCTTGCAAACCCCACTTTGTCCAGTTTATGCAGCAAATTTCAAGTCATTCAATGGAGCAGATTCGGCTGGTTGGATCATTAGCTAATATCAATTCCTCTACTAGTTGCTTTGTGTTCGTTTGATTATTAGGTGGAATTTTACGACATTTACTTGTCTTTCTTGTTCGGATTTGCATTCCCTCTTGGTATTTCGTTGATGTATGTCTTTAGTTTTCTTCTTCCCGAGTTGAGCTGAATCTTAGCAGCTAATATTAGACTGCAATTTGAGTGTTTGAAGAAATGTTTCCTTCAGTAGATGTTCAATTTTGCCGTTCCAATCAGAATCTGCTGCTTGTTTTCTGTTAGTTCTTAAAGCATTTGATTACGTTACTTGGTTTTGCTCAATTTAAGGGTTCATCAAGGGATCTGTTGGAAGAACACATTGAGGAGAGCTCTGCATTTCTTCCTTACTCTTCATCCGAGCTTGGGGCTTTCTTCACTTGTTGGTTTTGTGATGGTTGAATTGTTATGTGTTAATTAGTAAATGATTGCATTTGATGGATCCCCTCATGTTTCAATTTGCATGTACTTGGGTCATTTTGTTTGATGCTCATTAAGTGTTTGATGGAATTCCCAATTCATTCATGTTACTTGAATTGTTGCATTTGAGTTCGTTAGATTCTTGCACTTCTTTGTTTATTGAATGCTTCATGTTTTCCTTACGTTCTTGCACTTAAATTGAATGCAATAGGTTAGGTTAGATTAGATTTCTTTAATGCTGTAGGTTTTGCTCCATGTTTAGTTTCGTTGATGCTTTATTTCAAGTTGCCCTTTTCTTTTTGTAATTGTAGTTAGGTTAGATTAGATCTCCTTTACTCGCATTGTCTTTCATTAATTAGGATTAGATTTCATACTTGTTGTGCTATTTCATTTCGTAGTCTTAGCGTTCAAATCCAAATCCCAGTTTCATATCCAAAATCCAGAAGCAATAACTTGGAATCCTAAGATTATTAACCTATCATTACATTCCTTGAGAGAGACGACTCGAGTTACTCTATACTGCATTAGTTTAGAGGAGTTCGAAACATTAATTGTATTTGAAACCGTAACGCGACAAACACGGTTATCAACACCCTAAGGTGTTTAACTGTAGGCGGTTTTCCAAACCAAAGTGTTGGATCGAGAGAACCGATAGGGGGGGTGAATATCGGAAATCGTTCGGATTTGAAGAGAGAATGCGTAGCGGAAGATTAACGTTAAAAACACACAGACACAGGTGGTTTTACTTGGTCTGGAGCCTAGGTCGACTCCTACTCCAAGGCCCACGGTCGTTGATCATTTTTTGCGGGCAATTCTATATGTCGCAAAAATAGTTTACAAAAGATTTTATAGAATTCAGTACAGTAAACTAAAATAGCTCTTCATTACCGACGTCCGGAGTAGATGGTATTTTCGGAGCGGGAGGACGTCGTCGGCGCTTGAGTCTCGTGTCGGGAGGTTTCCGGAGCAGAGCGCGGGAGTAGAAGAGCGTAGAAGCGTTGTTTTAAAGTGATGTTCGAAGCTTGGGGTCGAGGGCCCTTTATATAGGGCCTGGGGGCGCCCGGAACGTCGGGGGCGCCCCCCACGTATCGGTTGATCCGGCTCGGTCTCGGTCAGCGTCTGATCCCTTCAACTTCGGGATCAGCTTTCACCGGGGCGCCCGGGTTGACCGGGTCAAATCTTATCCCTCGGTTTCGCTGGGTTGAGCTTCGATGCTTGCGCTTGGGGGCGCCCGGAGCGCTGGGGGCGCCCGGGAGCAGCGGGGGCGCCCGGGAGCACGGGGGCGCCCGGGAGTTGAACTGTCGAAGCCCATCTTGCTTTCTTGTGTTTTGTGTTCACCTTGGGGCGCCCGGGACACTCCGGGCGCCCTGGTCAGCTGTTGCCTCATTCCTTTGAGGCTTTCTGAGCTGCAGACACACGTTCCTTCAGTCCTGCATCCAGGGTTAGTCCAAAACATAATAAAATAATAAAATATTAGATTATACAGCCTTAGCTGTCTTGGTTCTGACTTTGGGTCTCCAAAATGGAACCCTAGGTCGAACCGACGCCTACTGTTCCCTCGACGGGGAACGCGCCCTCACCTACTCCTCTCGGGAGAATGTACCTGATGCCAACCGCTCCTCTGGTTGGACTTTTGCCTAGCGGTCCTTCGCCAGGTCTTGAGTACCAAGCTGCCCTTCGCCTGGTGCCTAGTAGTCCTTCGCTAGGGCTTTGTTTCCTGGCAGCCCTTCGCCAGGTGCCTAGCAGCCCTTCGCTAGGACTTTGTTTCCTGGCAACCTTTCGCCAGGTGCCTAGCAGCCCTTCGCTAGGACTTTGTTTCCTGGCAACCTTTCGCCAGGTGCCTAGCAGCCCTTCGCTAGGACTTTGTTTCCTGGCAGCCCTTTGCCAGGTGCCTAGCAACCCTTCGCTAGGACTTTTCCTGCACACTTGAATAACATTGTTAGATCATCAATAAACTTAACTTTGAATCCTTTGCCAATATCAAAACAAGGTTCGATATGGTGCTTCCTGCACCAACAATCTCCCCCTTTTTGATTTATGGCAACACAATTCAAAGTTAAGTTAAAACCTTATAACAGTTAAGAACAAAAGGTAAACAATGAAGTATAACTGTTTATAAACAGAATTAATGTAGAGTTGAAAAAAATCTTTATTTCTCATAAAAAAATCTTTATTTTTCATACTCCCCCTAAAACCCTGAATACTTGTGTTATAAGGCACTTAAAACACTTAACTTTGACCTTTCCTCCCCTTTGACATATATCAAAAACATAAATAGGCGAACAAGGTTCCTAATAGGGAGTTTTGAGTTTTTGTAAAAATTTCTAAGCTTTTTTTTTTTTGACAAAGTGTTTTTCAAAAATAAAAGCCTTTGCACCAAAAGCTTTTTATACTTAGACAATTTTCCATTTCGAAGAGCTTTGCAAGCCTAAATTTTGTTTAAAACCCAAAAAAATGACTTAGGAAAAATTTTGAATTCAAATTTCTCAAAAATAATTTGTTTACCAAAAAAAATTTTGCACACTTAGAAATATTTGTTTGGAAACACTTTGTGCATTTTGGAAAACAAGGTCTTTAAGAAATTTCTAGACAAGTTTTTCACCAAAAAACTTTACTTGGAAATATTTGACAACATTTTTGAACAAGTTTTTTGCACAAATAAATTTTGTTTATTAAGGAAAAAAAATTTACTTAGGAGAAGACATGCACTTAACAAAAATTTGAAACACTTAGAAATACTTAGAAACTTTTGAAGCACTTTTTGAAAAAGAGATAAAGATTAAAATAATTTCTCTCTTTCCTGTCTCTCCCCCTTAATGTGAAATTCTTCTCCTAAGTTTTAAACCATTTCTAAGATAACCTTTCAAAAAAAAACGTTTAAGGAAGAATTTAATTTCTACTCTCCCCCTTGGCCATATATCAATAACAAAATATATTTTGAATGAAGTATTTTTTTAAAAAAATTATATATCAGAGCCTATGAGTTTTGAAAACATAAAAATACTTAGCATAATTCTTGAAAGTATAGAAAAAACTTTAAACTGCACCAACAAAACTCCACTTAAAAAATATTTTATATTTGTAGGCAAATCTTTTAGAAACTTCATGCACTTAGAACACTATTGCCTTTACAAGTATTAGTACTTTTCAAAATATTATACTTTGAAAAATAGAAGTACTTTTGAAGATTATGCATTAAAAAAAATTAATTTTATTTTGAATACTTGACTTGATTTCTTTTCCAGTCTGACACAATCCTAGGAAACCTTGTTAACTACAAGGACATTTTCCTAAGTGTCCTGGAAATTTTTCAACCCAAGTAAATATTATTTCAAAAGGTATTTCAAAAATAATTTTATAAGCCACAAAAACATTTTAAAATAATATTATTTTGTAAGACAAATGTTTTCGACACAATTTTGAAAATATAGTGTATGAAAACATATTATTTAGAAATGTTTAATAACTCTTTTAATTTGACCTCCCCCTAAACTTGATACAGTCCTTGGAAGCTTGTTGACCCCTAAATTTGACACATCCTAGGAGTCCTTGTAGATCATGAAGTGGACCTTCCTCTGTGTCTTTAGGGTTTATTAAAATCAAAAGAATAATTTTGAACAATCTTCTGAGTATGATAACTTTCAAGATAAATTTTTGAAAACATAACTTGAAATGATAACACAGTTTTCAAAAATCATGATGATAATTTTTCAACGAGATAGTAATATCGAGGGTTTTTGAATAAGTTTTAAAGCATAAGGTTTTTGAAAAATTTGAATTTTTCGAAAAAAAATTAAGAAGAACTCCCATTGTATCCGACACAGTCTGTCTTTTATCTAAGTTCCTTAAGGGACTTCAGTGTTGACCAGGTTTGACTATATGGACTAGGGTTGACTATTTTGACTAGATCAGAATAAGCCATAGACTCTATTTATTGTGATATTTGACAAAAAAAAAATGTGATAAGTGAAAAAGTAGAGTACAATACAATAAATTAAAAATTAGAGGTAAGTTTGAATAATTTTTGAAAACCTTGTTTTTTTTAAAAGGATAGTGAATCATGCTTTTAGGTCCTAGATGTCTCACCTGGTTCTACGTAGTCAAACATGTTAACCTTATGGGCTGTGTGAGACAAATATTTAATTTTAACAAAAAAATGGTTAATTTTGAAATATTAAACTTTAGTTTAAAAAAATGATTTTTGAGGATTTTGAAATTAATTAGAATTTTAACTTTGAATTTTAAAAGTTAGTTAAATTAAATTTGAATGTTAAAAGTCAGATGAATTAAATTTGAATTTGATTGAATTAAATTTAATTTATTAAGATTTAATTGAATTTAATAATAATTAATTGAGAATAATTAAGTTGAATTTGAGAATAATTAATTGAAAATAATTAAGTTGAATTCGAGAATAATTAAGTTGAATTTGAGAATAATTAATTGAGAATAATTAAGTTGAATTTGAGAATAATTAATTGAAAATAATTAAGTTGAATTTGATTTGTACGGTTGATTGAGTTGGACTAAACTTTTAGGTCCTGAGCATCTCACCCATTTCTAAGTGACAAAACAGGATATCCTTAACTGTTTTGTGAGATGCATATTTTAATAGAAAGATTTATTTTGAAAAGGTCATGATTAATTTTGAAAAGTTAAATTAATTTTTAAACCCAATTTAAATTTATTTTGAAAAGAGATATTTGAATCTAAAATTAACTGAAAATTTGTGTTAAATTCGAATTTAACAAAGAGTAAATTGAATTTGAATTTCAAAAATTGGCTTCCAGGTCTTGGCGAGGCACAAGGCCTTCTTTTGCCGTAGCCTTATTGGATCATCAACCCTTTCCTAGACAAAGCCTTTTAGTGAAATTTCATCTTCAAAATTACTTTTTGGTAAATTCTGGTCTAACTAGTTTGGGTCTTGGATCGGTAGCTTCGGCTAGTTTCACCAGTCTAAAGAGACCAAGTAGAGTATACTTGACCTTATTAGAATTGGCTTCCCTAACGTACTATCATCTCACCACCACCCAATACTATGTTGTTCAAATTTCAGTTAATCGTTTTAGTCCTTAAACTAACCAGCCCTAATTCTAAGCAAAAAAAATAAAAAAAAGCAACATACACTTAAAGCAAAAAATAATAATCTAAGTTACATCATAATCGAAATAAAAGTTTGGTTTCTTAAAATCAGCAATGTTGTGAATTATGTTTTCTAACATATTAACCTTAACTAATTTATATGAATTAATCAAGTTATTTGAGATAAATAATGGATTTTCAAATATTGAAAACTTATCTTTCCCGATCGTTTGTCCAGTACTCTTGTAATGATCACGAGCTAATCGGACCAGTTTGGGTCGATCTCCTTCATTGTCTTCTGATTCAGAGTCTGAGTTGGACTCGGGTACAGGTTGAAGCTTCTTATTTAGAGTTTTCCCTGCACTTGAAATTATACCTTCCTCGACCATTATAGTATCAGTCTGATTATATAGTTGTAATTCTGGAACAAATTCAAAATTGGTTACCATTTTTGTCTCAGTCACTTTGTCTTCTGACTCTGGCTCGAATTCGCAGTCAAGTATGGATTATATCTCATCTTCTGATTCGGAGTCAACTTTGAAGTCGGGTGCTGACTCTTCGTGTAGATCGATTAGCTTTTCCCACATCTCTTTAGCACAGTTGAAGGGTCCGACCCGCTTCAAATCTTCATTGGTTAGCCCACATTGTAGGATTGCAATAGCCCTTGCATCTGTCTCGATCTTCCTCAGGGTTGATTCATCTAGTTGGCCCCACATAATTGATAACCCATCCTCTGTAGGGAGGAAGAACCCTGTTTGAATGATAATCCATATGTCAATATGGGCCTTCAGATGGAACTCCATTTGACTTCTCCAATGATTGAAGTTCTCGCCAGAGAATAGCGGTGGACGGACACTGTTCCACTCTTGGTTGGCCATTTAGTTTAACCTCGTACAGAAAAGAAATAACAGAATGTACCAAGACTTGGTCTTGGATTAGTAGTGCGAGAGAAGGAAAAAATAGCCAAAAAAATATTGCACGAATTTCGAGGCAGAATAATAATAAAAAAATTATGTCAAATTTTTTGAAAATGTTACTTTATCAATTTTGATTAATGATAAAAAGTAAGAATTTAATGTTTGGGAGAAAATTTGCTCAGATTAAGGTAACACGATTTTCGAGAAAAAATAATATTAAAATAATAATAAAAAAGTTTATGACAAATTTTTAAAAATTGATTATTTTAACAATTCTAACTTATGGTGAAAAAATAAGAATTTAAAATTGAAAAAGGCGTAAGTGGTGTTGATTAACTAGAAAGAAAAGAAATAAGATTAAAAATTTTGTAAATCCGAAAAACTTTCAAACAGGTGGTTGCACCAAGTTTGAACTACCCCGCTCTGATATCACTTGTTGGATCGAGAGTGTAGAATCGGGTTGACCGGCTAGAGGGGGGTGAATAGACGGTTTAGAATTAAAGCAGTGGAAGGACACACGTCTCTAAAAAAAAACTTGGTTGCAACAGATCGTTGCTTCCAAGGCAGTTAACACTCAACAAACAAAACTCCTTATGGCGGAGAAGCCTTACAACTGAGAGCACAGAGACTTAGAGAAAGAGAGAGAGTTTACAACTCAAAAGTAATATTCTACTTCTAAACTCTAAGTCTATTTATAAAATTAATTACTGTTGCCGAGAAAACGGATAGCCTTTGCCGATTAATTTGCATTCACGCCGATTAATTGCATCCACGCCCTTTGACCGAGCATGGGATTAATTGCATAGCCTTTGACCGAAAACGGATAGCTTTGCCGATTAATTTGCATTCACGCCGATTAATTGTATCCACGCCCTTTGACCGAGCATGGGATTAATTGCATAGCCTTTGACCGAAAACGGATAGCTTTGCCGATTAATTGCATCCACGCCCTGTGCATCCACGCCCTGTGCATCCACGTACAAGAATTAAAAAAAGAAGCTTTAATTAAATTAAAAGCTTAAATAAAGTTTTAAACAACTTTAATTAAATTGAAACTTTAAATAAAGTTTTAATATAATTAAAACTTTATTTTAATTGCAAGTCAAATGTTGACTTGCTAAAAGTCAACTTAGTTGACTTTTTGTCAAACCGTCGATTGGGTGATTTCCGGCCAACCGGAGTTAGGCTCACCCGAACCCGACTCCGGTCTTTCGCCCCTCGAGCGTGCTTCCTCCCGGCTTCTCGTCCCTCGGACGTCGCGCACGTCCTTCTCGCTCCACCGGCGTACTCTTCCACAGCTTCCGCGTCCCTCGGATTGCACTGAGCCCGTCGGCTCGCTTTCCCGCGCAATCCTTCTCGTCCACTGCGTCTTACGCTCGACTTCCTCCGTACCTAAGTCCCTGCACACTTAGCAGAGGGATTAAAACAACAACAGGACCCAACTAACTTGGTGGATCACATCAAAACTAACCGGGGCACCAACAATCTCCCCCTTTTTGATGTGCATCAGCCCAAGTTCAGTTAGGGTTAAACCAAAAAAATAAGGTAAACAATAAAACTAAATTAATCAGTTAAGCATAGGAAAAAATATTGCAATCAATAACCACAATTCCCCCTGAACTTAAGCTACTCTCCCCCTTTGATCACAGCAAAAAATGGGGCACAAAAAAATAGGGAAAGTAAAGAGATATGATTAGAATTTAGAAAATTTTGAAATATTTTTTTTTGTCGTGAATATATTAAGTGCATATCACCGAAATTTAATTTTTGAATAAAAAAATTTCAAATATTAAAAATATGAATTTCAATTAAAAGAAAATTTTGAAAAGTTTTATACAGGTGGAAGATAAAATTATTGCTTTTTACAAAAAATTTCCAAATTAAAATCTATTTTGTATGTTCAAAAATAAATCATATAGTGTTAGAGAAAAATTCAAAGATATATTTTTAAAATTAAAAAAATCTCATAAAAATTTTTAAAAAAATTTATCAAGTTTAATCGACTATGTGTAGATCTCAAAAAAATCGTACCTTATAGAATAAATTTTTTTTCTATTTTTAAAATTAAGAGTTTATTTTTCAAATGAAAAATAATCAAAATTCTAAATTTATCGAAAAAATTTCCAAAATTTCACAGTAAGCAAATAAGATACTCTTGTATCAAGGAAAAATAGAAATTAAATTTTGTAAGAAAGTCTAGGTGAAAAAAAAATTTCAAAAGAGACTTAATCATAAAATGTATTAATCTATTTATAATTTAACAAGAAAAATTATGCAATAACAGAAAACTAATTCAAAATTGATTTTGGTATCCAAAATAAATTTCTATCAACAGGATTAACTAAAAATTTGGATGAAATGTAATTCTTTGGCACCTTTTTAAATTGCCCCTTATGGTTTTTAAAATACCAATTCAACTTTTCAGGATAGCTATTTTTCTTGTGTCGCAAACAGACAATATCACATTCTAATTTCTCAACTAAATTTTTCAAATCAATATTTTCATTTTTTAATTTAGAATTTTCTTTTTCTAATCTGCAATTAGATTTGAGCAGGGCTTTAACACCAGCATACAATTGATCGTGAGGAAGAAAACAAACCTCACTTACTGGATCGCTTTCGAAAAGCGAGGTTCCTTCTTCGTTGTCGCTTTCTGATGTCGCTCCCCCTTCAACACTGCTCCCCTCTTGATGACTTGCCATCAGCGCAAGTCCCGCGTACTCTTGAACTTCTGATTCGTCTGACGAGGTCTCGTCCCAGGTGGCCTTCAATGCCTTCTTTTTCTTTGGCTGGTTTTTGATTTTGGGACACTGATCTTTTAGGTGTCCCTCCTCGTTGCAGTTGTAGCATCGGACAGTTCGTTTCTTCGGAGATCGCCTTTTCTTCTGCATTCTCGAAAAGTTATTAGCTTTAAAAAAACTTTTAAACGAACTTACTATTTGCGTTGTCTCGTCGTCCGTCGAGGATTCTGACTCCTTCTTCGTTCTCCTTGTGTTTAGGGCCAGATTCTTCATCTTTCTAGATCCTGCCCACCGAGATTCGTGTAATTCGAAAATGGAAAACATTTCATCTAATGTACTTACCTCTAAATCTTTGGAGATGTAATAAGCGTCGACAATTGAGCTCCACTCCTGGGTCCTTGGGAAGGCGTTGAGGGCGTATCGAATGGAGTCGCGATTACTTACCGATTCGCCGAGTTGGGTGAGTCCGGAGATTAGCTCCTTTATTTTGGCATGAAGTTCAGCCACCGTTTCTCCTTCTTTCATTTGCAGGTTTATCAGCTGGTTCCGGAGGAGATCTCTTCTTGCTGATTTGGCTTCAGAGGTACCCTCATGAAGTTCTAGGAACTTCTCCCATAATTCTTTTGCGGAGTGGTAGTTGCCGATCCGATTTACCTCTTGAGTAGGCAAGACTGTTAGGAGGTGGAACTCGACTTTACCATTGGCAACAGATTCCGACTGCTCCTTCTTATTCCACAAGCTTTCTTCTTTTTCATCCCCGTTCGCATCTTTAGGAACTGCAAAACCATATTTTATTGATAAAAGAATATCAAAATCTGTACGAAAAAATACCTCCATTTTTTTCTTCCAGACGGTGAAATCCCCTTCGAATTTAGGTGGATGAATGTGCGCGCCGGCCATCGTCTTGTTGCTTTCTCAGGCGATTAGTCCTTCAAAAGCGAACCTCGCTCTGATACCACTTGTAGAATCGGGTTGACCGGCTAGAGGGGGGTGAATAGACGGTTTAGAATTAAAGCAGTGGAAGGACACACGTCTCTAAAAAAAAACTTGGTTGCAACAGATCGTTGCTTCCAAGGCAGTTAACACTCAACAAACAAAACTCCTTATGGCGGAGAAGCCTTACAACTGAGAGCACAGAGACTTAGAGAAAGAGAGAGAGTTTACAACTCAAAAATAATATTCTACTTCTAAACTCTAAGTCTATTTATAAACTGAGTAATACGATCTTGATCGTTGATACAAGATTGAGTTTCATCTTGATCGTAGATCTAAGATTACTCTAATTAGCTGTTGATTAATTACTATTGCCGAGAAAACGGATAGCCTTTGCCGATTAATTTGCATTCACGCCGATTAATTGCATCCACGCCCTTTGACCGAGCATGGGATTAATTGCATAGCCTTTGACCGAAAACGGATAGCTTTGCCGATTAATTTGCATTCACGCTGATTAATTGTATCCACGCCCTTTGACCGAGCATGGGATTAATTGCATAGCCTTTGACCGAAAACGGATAGCTTTGCCGATTAATTGCATCCACGCCCTGTGCATCCACGCCCTGTGCATCCACGTACAAGAATTAAAAAAAGAAGCTTTAATTAAATTAAAAGCTTAAATAAAGTTTTAAACAACTTTAATTAAATTGAAACTTTAAATAAAATTTTAATATAATTAAAACTTTATTTTAATTGCAAGTCAAATGTTGACTTGCTAAAAGTCAACTTAGTTGACTTTTTGTCAAACCGTCGATTGGGTGATTTCCGGCCAACCGGAGTTAGGCTCACCCGAACCCGACTCCGGTCTTTCGCCCCTCGAGCGTGCTTCCTCCCGGCTTCTCGTCCCTCGGACGTCGCGCACGTCCTTCTCGCTCCACCGGCGTACTCTTCCACAACTTCCGCGTCCCTCGGATTGCACTGAGCCCGTCGGCTCGCTTTCCCGCGCAATCCTTCTCGTCCACTGCGTCTTACGCTCGACTTCCTCCGTACCTAAGTCCCTGCACACTTAGCAGAGGGATTAAAACAACAACAGGACCCAACTAACTTGGTGGATCACATCAAAACTAACCGGGGCACCAACAGAGAGAACCGATAGAGGGGGGTGAATATCGGAAATCATTCGGATTTGAAGAGAGAATGCGTAGCGGAAGATTAACGTTAAAAACACACAGACACAGGTGGTTTTACTTGGTTCGGAGCCTAGGTCGACTCCTACTCCAAGGCCCACGGTCGTTGACCGTTTTCTGCGGGCAATTTTATATGTCGCAAAAATAGTTTATAAAAGATTTTACAGAATTCAGTACAGTAAACTAAAATAGCTCTTCGTTACCGACGTCCGGAGTAGATGGTATTTTCGGAGCGGGAGGACGCTTGAGTCTCGTGTCGGGAGGTTTCCGGAGCAGAGCGCGGGAGTAGAAGAGTGTAGAAGCGTTGTTTTAAAGTGATGTTCGAAGCTTGGGGTCGAGGGCCATTTATATAGGGCCTGGGGGCGTCCGGGACGTCGGGGGCGCCCCCCACGTGTCGGTTGATCCGGCTCGGTCTCGGTCAGCGTCTGATCCCTTCAACTTCGGGATCAGCTTTGACCGGGGCGCCCGGAGCGCTCGGGGCGCCCGAGTTGACCGGGTCAAATCTTATCCCTCGGCTTCGCTGGGTTGAGCTTCGATGCTTGCGCTTGGGGGCGCCAGGAGCGCTGGGGACGCCCGAGAGCAGCGGGGGCGCCCGAGAGTTGAACTGTCGAAGCTCATCTTGCTTTCTTGTGTTTTGTGTTCACCTTGGGGGCACCCGGGACACTCCGGGCGCCCTGGTCAGCTGTTGCCTCATTCCTTTGAGGCTTTCTGAGCTGCAGACACACGTTCCTTCGGTCTTGCATCCAGGGTTAGTCCAAAACACAATAAAACAATAAAATATTAGATTATACAGCCTTAGCTATCTTGGTTCTGACTTTGGGTCTCCAAAATGGAACCCTAGGTCGAACCGACGCCTACTGTTCCCTCGACGGGGAACGCGTCCTCACCTACTCCTCTCGGGAGAATGTACCTGATGCCAACCGCTCCTCTGGTTGGACTTTTGCCTAGCGGTCCTTTGCCTAGCGGTACTTCAAACTAAGTCTTTTATATTCCTTACATTATTCTAAGTGTAACCATGCCCTCTTACATGAATTTTCTAACTTAAACAGAGAGATATGAGTTTTTGAAATTAATATACATATTTTGAGAGCTGTGTAATGATCATTCCATATAATGGAAATATAGAAAGTTTAACAATCGACCAATGTGAGTTATTGACAGTCGATTGTTGATCACAAATTAAGTAAATTTAAAAATCAACTAGTGCACTCAATTGTTTATAGTAGTCGACTACTGATAAAGGTGGGGCATAATGAAAAATAACTACGTGCATGTTTTGATAAATATAAAAACTGAATATGTATTTTGGATATTATGGAAATCTGATTACAGGGTTTGGTAAATTATCATTTGATCATGTCGCCGAGTGCGATGGAGCCGCAACCAGATGACGGTGTAGAGACGTGACGTGGACGATGACTGGATGTCCTCGCGCAGAATGGTAGCGGGCGTAGGGTGTCCTCCGAATGGTAGGAAGCAGGTGCCGCCGGATGAACCCTCGACCGGATGGAGGTGGACCTGGGGAGGAAGATGACCGTTAGCAACCTAGCCGGGAGACGTCCCGGCAAGGCACTCCGACGGTCAAGTCAGCACTCCGACGAACAAGAACAGTAATGAAGCACTGAAGACGAGATTTCACGCGTATATGTATGCGTACCTACGAATGAGGAGAGGAGTGACTTATATAGCCGGGGAAAAGGACCAAATCTGACATGTGTCAGGACCTTCTGACAAGGTCAGAGGATATGGTATGGTTAGGTCGATTTGGGTATGACCTGTGTCAGGATCCTCTGACAGGATCAGAGGATGTGGTATGGTTAGGTCGTGTTGAGTATGACCTGTGTCAGGATCCTCTGACAGGATCAGAGGATATGGTATGGTGATGTTAATTTGTAACCAACATTCTTTGTCATATACGGTTTGTCTTATGTGAGGTCAAAGACAGGTTTCTGTAAATCAGAGAAAGTCAGTTCACACGAATGGTGATAGCTTATCATCTGCAGCGGGTGCAGGTGTATTCTGTCTTTATCCCCGGGTGATCCCAAGAGAGTGCCCGAGTGGACACAGGGACGGCAAGCCCGGCTGGATATCAAGTCTGGGTGTAAAGGACTGCCGGGCGGATGTACTAGGATACACGAGGCGTGTAAGCCTTAAAGTGGTCGGCCGGGCGGGAATACCCGACTAAACGAGGCGTGTAAGCCTTAATGTGGCCGGGCGAGAATACCCGGCTAAACGAGGCGTGTAAGCCTTAATGCGGTCGGCCGGGTTTGACCGGTCGGACGATCCGACGTATTTATTCTAACCAGCCGCCCTGAGTCCGACCGGCCGATGGGGGCCCCGGGCCCGGCTAGGGTGTCAAGCTGGCTACCCGTACAATGACGTGGATCCTGAAGTTGGCCAGGCCGTTTTCCACGATGGCTGTCCGTACGGTGCCAAAGATAGGGCGGGATCAATAGCCTTCCCCTCAAGTCTAGTCGAAGGAGGCGATCAGTCCGACTGACTGGACTACAAGTGTGAACAACCATTCTGCGGCCGAGCGATTTTGCCCTTTTAATATCTGGCCGACTTAACACGATGCTCAACAGCTGGTGTTGAGTATGCCTACCTTGTCCGTACGGAAGAAGATTGTTAGTCGAGATGGGCGTGGGCTGCCACGCGCCATCTTGTTAAGCGACGATGTCCGACCGGACGAGGAGTAATAGGGGATCGTGGGCCGCCACGCATTCCCGACTAGCCATTGACATGATGAAAATGTCTGATCGGATGAAGCCTTTGACTGGAGGGACGTGGGTCGCCACGTCCTCGTAAACTGTCCTGCGTAGGCGAAATAGTTATTCCCGACTGAAAAGAGCGTGGGCCGCCACGCGTCCATATATTGTGAATGCGTCCGACCGGACGAACATTGATAGTTGATGAGAGATATGCTGAGTATGCATGGGCGGGAGAGCGTTTGCCTTGAGTCGCAAGAAAGGCAGAGTGTCATGCGCCCCAGACGATTTTCTCGTGATTGCCCAAGTCAGTTAATTAATGGAGACGCGACATTCTAAGTCGAATGAGGTGATGTGACACGCCCGAGGCGACCGGCGCCTTAACGGCATCACCTCCGCTTTAATGATCTGGGCCACATGGCGCCCGCTGGTTGGCCGACCGGGATGCGATCTCTCTCCATGATTACGAGCTTTTAATGGCCATTAACGCGCGTAATTCTTTCCGCCACGCGGCAGCTTCCGGCTGGCCGACCTTCCGCGTGGGACGCCACGCATCCGACCGGACACCGCTTCAGGCTTCCGGATGGGCCAATCTTCAGCGTGGGCCGCCACGCTTCCGACTTGGAACCAGACCAGGCTTCTAAGTGGGCTGACGCTTACAGTCAGTCGCCGACTCAGGCTTCCAAAGGGAGCCGACCTTCCGCGTGGGACGCCACGCATCCGACCGGACACCGCTTCAGGCTTCCGAATGGGCCAATCTTCCACGTGGGCCGCCACGCTTCCGACTGGGAACCAGTCCAGGCTTCCAAGTGGGCTGACGCTTACAGTCAGTCGCCGACTCAGGCTTCCAAAGGGAGCCGACCTTCCGCGTGGGACGCCACGCATCCGACCGGACACCGCTTCAGGCTTCCGGATGGGCCAATCTTCCACGTGGGCCGCCACGCTTCCGACTGGGAACCAGACCAGGCTTCCAAGTGGGCTGACGCTTACAGTCAGTCGCCGACTCAGGCTTCCAAAGGGAGCCGACCTTCCGCGTGGGACGCCACGCATCCGACCGGACACCGCTTCAGGCTTCCGGATGGGCCAATCTTCCACGTGGGCCGCCACGCTTCCGACTGGGAACCAGTCCAGGCTTCCAAGTGGGCTGACGCTTACGGTCAGTTGCCGACTCAGGCTTCTGGAGGGTACGACGCGTCAGCTGCGTCCCATCCAGGTATTACTTGCCTTGTGTGGCCGACCGATAATTTCGGTCGGGAGAGCATTTTATTGCAGATAGAATGCTGCTTTTACAAGATTACATCACTCTAGGGCTCTCTGTACATTTTCAAGTGTAGGGCACTCCACGGTCGGTCAAGCCTTTTGCCGTGTTCATCCTCCAAGTAGTAAGCGCCTGAATGCAATTTCTTTACCACCTTGAAGGGCCCGCCCCACTGTGGTTGTAATTTGTTCACATCACCGACCGGTTTTATACGCTTCCAGACAAGGTCCCCGGCTTGAAACGAGCGCGGCAACACCTTCTGGTCGTATCTTTGTTTCATACGCTGACGGTACACGAACATCCGGGCGGCCGCTTTTTCCCGGACTTCCTCAACGAGGTCAAGCTCTAAGCGCCTTCTTTCATCATTCCCTTCGTCGTAGCTCATCCGTCGATCAGATTCACAACCGACCTCGACTGGCACCACCGCCTCGCTGCCATAGACTAGGTGGAAAGGCGTCTGCCCGGTCGCTTCTCTAGGTGTAGTTCTGTTTGCCCAAAGGATCCCGGGCAGCTGCTCCACCCAGTTTGTCCCTGCATGGTCCAGCTTGGTTTTGAGCCCTCTCAAGATTTCCCGATTGGCGACTTCTGCCTGGCCGTTGCTTTGTGGATACGCCACAGACGTAAAGGCCTGTTGGATGCCGAACTCTGAACACCACTCTTTGATTTTCTTCCCGGAAAATTGCCGACCGTTGTCAGAAACCAACTTGTGGGGGATCCCGTATCTGCATAAAATGTTTTGCCACAAGAACTTCCTCACCGCCCGCTCGGTGATCCGGGCCAGCGCCTCTGCTTCCACCCATTTAGAGAAGTAATCCACCGCGACCAACAAGAACTTCTTCTGAGCGGGAGCAAGCGGAAAGGGACCCACAATATCCATGCCCCATTGGTCAAACGGGCAAGAGACCGCAGATGTCTTCATTACTTCGGTCGGCCGGTGTGGCAGACACTGGTGTTTTTGACATGAGATGCATGTTGCGGCCAGCCGGTCAGCATCCTTCTGCAAAGTTGGCCAATAATACCCAGCCAACAGAGCTTTCCGGGCGGTGGCTCTACCACCCGAATGAGTACTGCATACCCCCATATGTATCTCCCGGAGCACATAATCTGCGTCTTCACTGCCAAGGCATTTGAGTAAGGGCCGGGAGTGAGCCCGTTTATAGAGGACATCTCCGACCATGGTATACTGCACGGCTCTCTTTCTGAGCATCCGAGCCTCCTCCCGGTCGGATGGTACTTCTCCTCTGGTCAAGAATGCAATCAATGGAGTTCTCCAATCGGTTTCCAATTCGATCTCTGCTTGCTGCTCGATTTGCATTACGAATAAGGCATGGCTGGCTGGCCGAGGGACCACCCAAGCTCCGACTGCGCTAGCTAGTTTGGCTAGCTCATCTGCTTTCAAGTTGCTTTCCCGAGGGATCTTCTGTAAGAGTACTTCCCTGAAACCCGCCTTCAGCTGTTCATAAGCATCGATGTACTCTTGCAGCCGGCTGCTGTTGACTTCGAAATTACCGGCCAATTGCTGTATAGCCAGTTGCGAATCTGAGTATAGCCACACCCGAGTGGCGCCGACATGCCGGGCGGCTTGTAGACCGGCTAGAAGTGCTTCATATTCAGCTTCGTTATTAGTCGCCTTGTGTTCTAGCCGCACGGACAGGTGCAGCCGTTCTTCTTCGGGTGAAACCATGAGAACGCCGATTCCACTTCCTTGTCGAGAAGATGCCCCATCAACGTACACCTTCCATACGCCCTCTGCTTCATCAGGATGCCATTCCGTGAGGAAATCGGCTAAAGCTTGAGCCTTGATAGCCGGTCGGGGTTGATATTGTATGTCATACTCACTCAGCTCAGTTGTCCATTTGACTAACCGTCCTGAGGCGTCTGGATTAGTGAGTACCCGTCCCAAGTTACTGTTAGTCAATACAGTAATTGGGTGAGATAAGAAGTATGGTCTGAGTCGCCGGGCGGCTAAAAATAGTATGTAGCCCAATTTTTCGAGTGTCGTATACCGACACTCGGCTCCTTTAAATAAGTGGGCAAAGAAGTACACCGGCCTTTGCTCCGTTTTTCTTGCCGGGCCAACACCATGCTGCCCGAGTCGGAGGAGGCCGCTAAGTATACATATAAACTCTCATTCGGCTCCGGCCGGGATAGTGTCGGTAGCTCAGATAGATAAGCTTTCAGCTCCTCGAATGCCTTGTCACATTCTGCGTCCCACTGAAATTTGGTGGCCCGGCGTAAGGTCTTGAAGAATGGCAGACCCCGCTCGGCTGACCGGGAAATGAACCTTGACAAGGCCGTTATTCGCCCCATCAGCCTTTGAGCTTCTCTGAGATTCCTTGGAGGCGGCATCTCCATGATGGCCTTTACTTTGCCCGGATTCGCTTCGATTCCCCGCTCGGTCACTATATAGCCGAGGAACTTCCCGCTTCGAGCCCCGAATAAACATTTGGCCGGATTAAGCTTCAGGCCGAACCGCCGTAGAGTCTGGCAAGTTTCTTCAACGTCGGGGATTAGTTCTTCTGCCCGGGCAGTCTTGATCAGAATATCGTCGACGTATACTTCGACGTTACGCCCCATCTGTGATCGGAACACCTTGTTCATCATTCTTTGGTAGGTGGCCCCCGCATTCTTGAGGCCGAACGGCATGACGGTGTAGCAGTAGGTGCCGTCAGCCGTGACGAAGCTAACCTTCTCCTGATCATCAGCAGCCAGCGGGACTTGGTGGTATCCCTGGTACGCGTCCAGCATTGATATGAACTCGCTGCCGGCCGTCGAGTCTACCATTTGATCAATTCGCGGGAGCGGGTAGCAATCTTTCGGGCAGGCACGATTAAGGTCCCGGAAATCAATGCATACCCGCCACTTGTCGTTGGGTTTGGATACCAGCACCACATTGGCCAGCCAGGCAGGGAACTGGACCTCCCGGATGTGTCCTGCCTCCAATAGTCTTTCAACCTCCGCCCGGATGACTTTATTCTGAGCGGCGCTGTGGTCCCTCTTTCGCTGCTTCACTGGCCGCGCACCCGGGTGCACGTGCAATTGATGCTCTGCTACTTCTGGCCGGACTCCCTTTAAGTCTTTCGCCGACCAGGCAAATACGTCTTGATTCCGAGCGAGGGAGTCAATTAGGGATTGCTTCAGCTCCTCGGAAAGTCCTGCAGCAATTTGTATCTTGGTATCCTCCCGCCCGGGCAAAAGTTGTACCTCTTCTTTGTCCTCCCTTAATTCTGCCCAAGGGGAGGCTTGCACCATGTTGCAGCTGCTACCTGCCCGCCTTGCTTTCTGACCTCCCGACCGGACATCATCAGCGTAGCAGCGCCGGGCCACGGTCTGATTGCCCTTCACCTCGCCGACCCTGTCGCCGACCGGAAACTTCACCTTGAGGTAGTAGGTGGAGACTACCGCTTTGAATTCGTTGAGAGCTGGTCGACCGAGGATGGAGTTGTAGGCAGCTGGCGCATCCACAATCAGAAACGTGGTCCACCGGGTTCTCTTGAGTGGCTCTTCTCCAAGTGAGACGGCTAGCCGTATTTGTCCGATCGGCCGTACTTCGTTCCCCGTAAATCCGAACAGGGGAGTAGCCACCGTCTCCAGCTGCGATAAGTCAATTTGCAGTTGATCGAAAGCTCGTTTATATAAAATGTTTACCGAGCTGCCGGTGTCCACAATGGTGCGGTGGACTTCGTAGTTGGCGATGACAGCCGTGATGACCAGCGGGTCGTCGTGCGGCACCTCCAATCCTTGTAAATCCTGCGGCCCCCAGCTGATTTGGGGCCCTTGAGCTTGAGAGGTGCTGACTCCGACTTGGTGAATTTCCAGTCGGCGCACCTGCGTCTTCCTGGCTCGGTTAGAGTCGCCTCCGGTCGGGCCACCGGAAATCACATTGACGCCTCCTCGGACGGCGTTCTGGTGATTTGCTTGATCTTCGTCAAGTTCCTCCGCCTCTTCCTGCTCGGGCTGAGGAAACAATTGCCGAGCGGCGGGGGTATCATGCCTTTGTCTTTGTTGGGCTGTGGCTTCCTGACCCCGCCCACGCCCCTGCGGGGTTTGTCGTCCTTGGCCCCTGCCGAGTGGGGTCCGAGCTCTGCCGCCCGCTCGGCAGTCTTCCGTGTTGTGCGTATTGCATTGGTGAAACGCACAATACGGTGCCCATCGGTTGGGCCATCTCCCCTGTGCCACCTGCACTTGCTGGGGTCTCATTCCCGGCCGATCAGCCGGTCGGGGACTGCGAATCGGTCCTCCTGGCGATCTGTTGTGTTGAGGTGCGGGTTGTGGGCTAACTATTACTTCCTTCCTCCGGGCGGCTTGCGCTTCCTCTACGTTGATATACTTAACAGCCTTCCCGAGTAGGCTGTCGAAATCCTTCGGTGGTTTCCTGATCAGGGATCGAAAGAAATCACCCTCTTGGAGCCCTTGTGAGAAGGCGGCGATCAGCACTTCGGGCGTGGTGTTGGGCACCTCGATAGCTACTCCATTGAACCTCTGGATGTAGGCCCGGAGTGATTCTTTCGGACCTTGCTTCAGCGAGAACAAGTTGAGGCTGGTCTTATGATGCCTCCGACTGCTTGCAAAATGTTGCAGGAACAGCCGCTTAACTTCTGCGAAACTCCCGACTGATCCGCTCGGGAGTCCATCAAACCATCGTTGAGCCTGCCCGGAGAGGGTTGTCAGGAAAGCACGGCATTTGACGCCCTCCGGGTATTGGTGCAGCCGGGCGGCGCTCTCGAACTTCATGACGTGTTCCTCGGGGTCGCTGGCCCCCGAATACTCAGGCATGGTGAAGAATCGCAGATGCTTGGGAACGGGGTCCCCAAGAATTTGTGGAGAGAAAGGACTGTGAGTCGGGCGGGCCGCCGCGGGGTCGGCCAACCCCTTCCCTTTATCGGGGCGCGCCTGATGCGCCCGGCTGGACGCTGAAGCTTCGGTCGGGGCCGATTGGGCCTCGTTCCTAAAAAGTGCTTGGGGAAATTTAGGAATGAAGGGGTCAGGCTGAACAGCCATACCTTCCGCATTTCCCCGCATAGAGGGCCCAGGGAGCCGGGCTCCCTGACTACCGGTTGGCGGATGCGATTGTTGTGCCTTCTGTGTCCGGACAGCCATCAGCATTTCGTATTCTTCTGGCGAAAGAGTAACCGTCAGTGGATTGGGGTTTTCCATTCTTCGCTCTCGATCAGGCAGCAAAGCCCTCCTTCTAGCGCCAAATTGATCCTGTCGCCGAGCGCGATGGAGCCGCAACCGGATGACGGTGTAGAGGCGTGACGTGGACGATGACTGGATGTCCTCGCGCAGAATGGTAGCGGGCGTAGGGTGTCCTCCGAATGGTAGGAAGCAGGTGCCGCCGGATGAACCCTCGACCGGATGGAGGTGGACCTGGGGAGGAAGATGACCGTTAGCAACCTAGCCGGGAGACGTCCCGGCAAGGCACTCCGACGGTCAAGTCAGCACTCCGATGAACAAGAACAGTAATGAAGCACTGAAGACGAGATTTCGCGCGTATATGTATGCGTACCTGCGAATGAGGAGAGGAGTGGCTTATATAGCCGGGGAAAAGGACCAAATCTGACATGTGTCAGGACCTTCTGACAAGGTCAGAGGATATGGTATGGTTAGGTCGATTTGGGTATGACCTGTGTCAGGATCTTCTGACAGGATCAGAGGATGTGGTATGGTTAGGTCGTGTTGAGTATGACCTGTGTCAGGATCCTCTGACAGGATCAGAGGATATGGTATGGTGATGTTAATTTGTAACCAACATTCTTTGTCGTATACGGTTTGTCTTATGTGAGGTCAAAGACAGGTTTCTGTAAATCAGAGAAAGTCAGTTCACACGAATGGTGATAGCTTATCATCTGCAGCGGGTGCAGGTGTATTCTGTCTTTATCCCCGGGTGATCCCAAGAGAGTGCCCGAGTGGACACAGGGACGGCAAGCCCGGCTGGATATCAAGTCTGGGTGTAAAGGACTGCCGGGCGGATGTACTAGGATACACGAGGCGTGTAAGCCTTAAAGTGGTCGGCCGGGCGGGAATACCCGACTAAACGAGGCGTGTAAGCCTTAATGTGGCCGGGCGAGAATACCCGGCTAAACGAGGCGTGTAAGCCTTAATGCGGTCGGTCGGGTTTGACCGGCCGGACGATCCGACGTATTTATTCTAACCAGCCGCCCTGAGTCCGACCGGCCGACGGGGGCCCCGGGCCCGGCTAGGGTGTCAAGCTGGCTATCCGTACAATGATGTGGATTCTGAAGTTGGCCAGGCCGTTTGCCACGATGGCTGTCCGTACGGTGCCAAAGATAGGGCGGGATCATCATTGATTCATAATGGTTCTAGAGAAGAAGATGACGACAGTATTGGCCAAGCATTGCGAGGAAGAAGTAATGCAAGGTTTATGCTTCTTTTGCATTAATTCTTCGTGAACTCTACAACAAAAATGAAGTCTCAATTTGGTGGACAATTTAATTAAGAAAGATAAGAAACTCACATGTGGCACTTTTTCTCAATTGATTGATCGAGTTTACTATGGGAAGCAAACGGTGGAGAGTGGACCACAACACAAATACATGTGTTCTCATAGAGGGACAGGGACAGAAGAGGAAGGCAAAAGAGTTGGCTAAACTCCAATGCTCTATTATACCCTTCGTCTTCCTCCGACTTCTTCTTCGTGTCGATCAAAGGATGGAACGATGTCATAGTTTACTAAGCACACGGCAAGGTGTTAAGGGTCCATTTGCATTTTTATCTCTAAGTCCATTCCATTCCATGTGAAAGGGGAAGAAAAGGGGAAGCCATGTGCTCATAACATGAATGTGGGACTACAAATTTAATGTTGTGTACTCTCTTTTCTCTACACAAGATGTATCAGTGTGGAACGTCTTTGGCCGGTCTCACAAGGAACACAAACTATCCACTCAAATATCAATTTTTTAATTGCATTTTTTTTCTATCTAAACCTTTTTAGTTGTATTGATAGTACAGTTTAAACTATCACATATGATACGATGGACAATCAAAACGATTACAATGTTAAGTTATCTTACTTATGTTGGAGCAGTTGTGACCCTTTTTGTAAGTACCCTAGGTAGATTTTGATGTGGTCAATCGAATCAAGTTAGGTCATGTTGTGTTCTTATCCCTGTGTCTAAGTTTGTAGGAGCTTAGGAGAGCAGGAAGTCGAACGGAAATGCAGCGGTCGAGAAGGATGACACGGGAAGGGAGCCGATGGGCTCAGTACATCTGAGGGACGCGGAGTTCTGCGGAAGAGTACACTAGTGGAGCGAGAAGGATGCGCGTGACGTCCGAGAGACGAAAAGCCGGGGGCAAGCTCGCTCTAGGAGAAGGCTAGAGGAGGATTCAAGTGAGCCCGACTCTAGAAGGCTCGAAATTACCCAAGAAGACCTGTCAGAAGGTTGGTTAGCAAGGAGCTGACCAAAATCAACCCGGGTGCCCGTAAGCTTTAGGGCACCCCTATACTCGAGCGCCCCTATGCTTTAGGGTGCTCGAGTACCCGAGCGCCCCTATGATTTAGGGTGCCCGAGTACATGGGTGCCCCTATGTATACAGGCGCCCGAGATGAAATTTTGTCCACAGAGAGCCGTTTGTGAATGTTGCACAGCGGATAAACTTCGAGGACATGTGTGAGGCACCCTCAAGCACTTGGGCGCCCATGTTGTGCCCGTCAACATTCAGATAAAATTTTCAGGTTATAAATATGCTTCCGGAGCTCAGTTCCAAATCATCATTCACTGCAAACGAATTTCCTTCTAGTTTTTCTCAACTTTACTGAGATTTTTATCTGGTAAGAGGCTTCTCTGCCTGAAGGAGTTATTTAGGAGAACTGTGCATTATTTTATGTTGGATTAGCAACCGTACTGATTGCAAATCAAGTAATTTTGTTTGTCTCTTTCTTTTCTGTTTTGTTTTTAATCTGTTAATGGTTTTTGTTTGAACTAACCTCCATCATTGTTTAGCAAAAACAAAAGATTTTATTTTTATTTTTTAGGGGCAATTCACCCCCTTTTATCGACCGCACGATCACCTTCACTTATTGTTTTATGACAAAAATTATAACAATTATAATGTTGTTAGTACTGGAGTAGTCAATTTAAGTTGGACTCGTTCGCTTATTCAACCCAGTTAAATAATTTAATTGAGTTTCGTTGAAATTTTATAAGTCTAAATGGATAGAAACCCAGTTAAATAATTTAATTGAGTTTCGTTGAAATTTTATAAGTCTAAATGGATCAACTATCGTAGATTGCGGAACTAGGTTAGTCGGCTTATGGCGGGCTCGAATTGACCCACGGATTGAGAAGAGAAAACATTTAAATGAAAATAAAAAATTCAATATGCTCGTGAGTTGACCCACATAATATGTAATCCAAACTTAAAAATTCTAAATTTATTATATTATTTTATTTTATTTTGTTGGGCTAACCGGTTTAATCCACAATCCATATTGGGTTGGATAGGGATTTCCTAGCCTGCCAAGCAAGATGATGGGTCTTTAGTGGCTACAAGTTGATACCCGTCGGATAATTCTAGCTAGTACAATGTGCAATAATCATGACATATCTGTTAATGAATCAACATTGATGTCAATATGTGAATGTTATAACACACAAATGATATTTCAATCAAACACTTCGACGTTCATCATTTTTAGGTGCATTCAATTCTCTGAATGCAGTTAATAAGTATAGAATTACAAAATTAAAATTGAAAATATATTTATTTATTTAATGTAAAATAAGAATAAAAGTGACCCTCGAATCCATAAATAATGAATATTAATATTAAAATATGTTGGTGTCGTAAGCACCAGATCAAACTTGATTTTGATAATGGTAAAGAGTTCAAAGTTAAGTATGCTTTTGGATCTAACATGGTTTACTGAGTGTGCAGGAGAGTCCTAGTTTACCTAGGCATGAAGTCTTGACCTGCTGGGTTGAGCATGAAGTCCTAGTCGAGGACTAAGCACGAAGACCTGACCGAGGGTTGGGCATTGAAGACCTGGACGAGGGTTAGACACGAAGACCTAGTTCGGAGGACTGGGAACGAAGACTTGACCGAGGATTAGGCACCGAAGACTTGGCTGAGGGCTGGGCATAAAGACACGGTTCGGAGGACTGAGCACAAAAACCTGATCAGGGATCGGGCACCGAAGTCTTGATCCGGAAGATCAAGCAGGAGTCTTAGCCGAGTGAGGATAACGAACAGAAGTAGAGACAGGTCGAGGTACGGATGTCTCGAGATCCAGAAGCTTCAGAGGCCGAAAAAAAGTCCAATCGGAGGTGCCGGTTGGCAACAAGTAACTTCTCCAGACTGGAGTAGGTGAGGACGCGTTCCCAGGAAGAGAGAATAGTAGGCGTCGGTCCAACCTAGGATTTCAGTTGAAATCCAAAGTCTAGATTGGACAACATCGATTGCCATACATGCATATATTCCAACAATAGGCGTTCCCTGAGTTGGCGCGTGCTGGTTGGAGGCGCCATGTCAGCAATACAGAGGCACATGAGAAAGATAAAGTTTTGACCTGTCAGTGGATTGGGGCGCAGCTGGATCGCTGCGTTGGGGGCACCCCTATAGGCACTCGGGCGCCCATATCATTATATATAAGGGATTTCGACCATAGCCTCTAACATCAACTTTCTACCTCATTTGTGCTCAAGTGTGCTGCGTCGAAACAGTTTAGAATCGATGAAACACTGCTCCGACAACAAAGTGCTTCCTTTTTAATTTTAGTCAAAAGTTATCGGTATACTTTACAGTTTCTTATACTTTACATCTCATTATTTGTAACATCTTTGCGACATAGAATTACCCAATGTAAGCGGTCAAGGGGCGTGAGCCTTAGAGTAGGAGTCGTCACAGACTCCAAACCAAATAAAAATAAATGTGTTAGCGCTTGTTTGACTTGTGTTTTTTCCACTACGTATACTCTTATCTAAAATTTGAGAATTTTCGAAATGCAATATTCACCTCCCTTCTATCGCTCTAAACGATCCCACAAAATAAATGTGTGTTAATAAAAAAAGATGTGCCGATATAATAGGTATGTGATGTGTGAATTATGATTTTTTTTAGGAGATGATTATATTAACATTCAAATTAATATGGATGTCTTTATTTCTATAAAAATAAATTAATTAAATTTATATATATATATATATATATATATAAAAAGTAGTTTTATATAAAAAATTCTGCAACAACTTAATAAAAAAATATTTAAATTTATCAAAATCACTACAATGTACTCAAATTCACCGTAAAAATCTTATGACGACACTAATTAGTTACTAGACTATTGTATTACACTCTACAGGATGGAGTGATAATTAATGTTTAGGTATTATCATCTTGAGACTTAGAGGGTAAAAGCTTAGTAAAGTTATTATGCTTGTTTTCTTCATGTGTTAGCTATAATATCCGGACAGTAATTTCCGTGATTTATCTTCTCCGTATTAACTCTAGAATGGATTAACGGAAATACTAGGGATAAACGAATCACCATTTACCGCCTAGCTAGTCTATAGTCTATTGGTAGCCGTTATAATATTATAATACATAATTAATCATTGTAATAATTTTAAGATGAATCTAATCAAAGTGATCTGAATTAAATTTTAATAATTTAGATACATTAAGAATAGTTGTATATGTAGATTTAAAAAAAAAATACTCACCCTTATCCTTATCCTATAAGAGACTATTGTTAGGACCTTGACGTACGGCTAGAGGGGAATGAATAGCTGATCACCCATTTGATTCGTGATTTCTTTCTACACATTGTTAGTGCGCAAGCGGAATAACAAATAACTAAAACTAACAATTAGAAGAGACAAACCGATGTACGTGGTTCGGAGATAAAACACCTACTCCACACCTGTCCGTAAGGTGGACAATCCCGATCCATCGATGGATAAGTCCCCGGAAGACCTTCGGCTAGCTCTTGTCTCCTTGTGTTGGGTTTTAGACCCTTGGATGGTGCGCATGGAATCTATCCATTGTCGTGTCCCCGAATTAAAATTTCATTAATTGAAATTAATCCGAACACATACGAAACTTCCAAGAGACTGTTTCGTTGTCGTGTTAATGACTTGAGCGATCACTTGAACAAACTTGTTGTTCAAGCAATTCGACTCTTCTAGTCGGTTAGCCGGGAAAAGACAACGACGTAAGATCGCCGGTTATTGTGTTTACAATCAGGGTCCAAGTTAATTAACAAATAACTAACTACATTGACAAGGCAAGAAATAAAGAACAAGAACAAGAATTGAACAAAAACAAAACTTGTACCTCTTGATCTTCTATTGTATGACCTCCCTCCTCTAGGACGTCGTGTGGGCGACGATCTACCAAGAGTTGAAGCCGCCTAGACCACTCTTCTCTTCTCTCTTACTTGCGCCAACCTCCAAGAGGAAAGACCCTCTTCTCCTCTTTTCTTCTTTGCCGCCGGCCACCACCACCTTCTCCTTCTTTGTGCCGCAGGCCACCAAGGAGGAATCACCTCCAAGATTGCATCACCTCTTGAGAAGGAGAAGGAAGAATCAAGAGAAGAGGAACCTCTCTTCCTCTTCTTTGTGTTGCCGCCGAAACCCTAGGGAGAGGGGAGAGGGGCGCCGACCAAGAGAGAACCAAGGAAGAGCTTAAACCGAATCTTTATAAACCAAAGAAGTTTTTATTTTGGGTCTAGGCTTCATGAGGTATTTATAGGCTACAATAGGGACCATGAGGAGGAGTTGGTTCTTGACCACCTAACGGAAAATTTTTAGCCACAAAATTTTTTAGCCACAAAAAATTTTTAGCTATAAAAATTTTTAGCCACAAAATCGGATCCGTTAATAATGATCCAATCCACTAAAGGATCATTATTGAATTACCTCACCAACCCCCATAATAAAATATGGGCTCCAATATATTATTTGTATAAAATTCTCCCCATGTTTAAGATATCGCATGTCCGTTAATTAATTAATTAATCTGGCAATTAATTAATTAAATTCTAACTTCATGAGTAGTACCACTCAACCTTATTATCAAGCCGGACCAAGTCCACCTGCAGGGTTTACATGATAAACATTATGAGCTCCTCAAGGGGACATCATCATCCTAAAATAGGTCACGGATTCCTCCTATAATCAATGGCACACTATGCAAATAATACTATTTTCCAATTTACCGGGTCTATCGATTTAATGAATAAATCTCGCCCACTCGTAAATCAAAGAAATAAATACTAAGCACATGTGCCCGTTATTATATCGGGATTAAGAGCATGTACAAAATAATATCTTGAGGTCTGATTCAATTATATAATAGTATAAAATTATAAATTGAATCACCTCAAAGTTGGTCCGCTCAATACACTCAGAGTGTACTAGTGTAACTCTATGGTCAAGACAAACCATATCAAATTACACTACAATCATGCCAATAGTTTGTCCAAGACCATCTAAGTTGTGAGCCTCTTCTTATACTCTACAAGAGATTGATAACATGATCTTCTGTGTGACACCACACACCATGTTATCTACAGTGTAAAGTATTAGACAACATGCACACACATATATACAGATATAAAATGCAATCATGATCATGTGATTCTTATTCCAAAATGTAGATGTTCATACAAAAAGGCTAGGCTCTTAGTATACATCCTAACACCTTGTGGGTGGAGAAACCTCGCCACAGACTCTCGACAATACCTGAGTACTAGAAGACTACTAATAAGCTCTAACCAAGCTTATTTCGTCAAGAACTCTCAGCCAAAATCAAGCTCTCTTAAATAGAGCTCTTTGCTGAAATGACCGTTACCAGTCGACTGGTCCAAGCACCAGTTGACTGGTCCAACTTGGATTCGAACGTTACAGCCCAATGTTCGAATTCCAGCCGCCATCAGTCGACTGATCTTTCTGTGCATTTTATCAGTCGACTGATCCAAGCATCAGTCGACTGCCACCTCTCAAAACCTAAAGTTTCCCTTTCCGAGTACAGTTCTCTCGCACTCGAACACTAGGATTTCCCGAGTATAATTCTCTCAACACTCGAACCCTCACGACTTAGCTGACTCTTCATCCAGCAACCTCGACCTGTTGCCTTCAAGCCTTCTTCGACTTTGGCTCTCGTCCCTCGGATACATGCAAGCCCACGGCTCGTCTCCCCATGCCATCTTTCGCTTATGCCTCGAAGTGCGCTTCCCTTGGTTCATTGTTCCTGCTCCAGCAGCTGATGGACCCAAAAGAGCTGTCACGAATGTGGGTCTCAAATTTAGATATTTGTTAAGCTGGAAACCCTTTTTGCTAGCCAAAATGATAACGTAGTAAAGGGGCCACAGGTCGTATTTTTCCTAGGGCTAGTTGAGATGGTTTGATTCAAGCTCAAGTTTATATGTCGTTGATATTTTTGGGTTTCAAATAGAACTTGGATTTTGGTTTCAATTAGGAGTGAAAATGCAATGGAAAGAAAGAGAACTCAACTAAATGAAGTAAACAAAGTAAATGCAACTAATGAACTCAACCAAGGCTAACTTGATCAACCAGAAGTAAACAAAGTAAATGCAACTAATGAACTCAACCAAGGCTAACTTGATAACCAAGACCACTTAACAGAATTTTGGAAACACATCAGAATTGAAGTGCAAACCAAACGCAGAATAAATGAATCCACACAATGTTTAGCAATCTAAAACGAAGCAATACAGAGCACTGCCGAAACCTAACTTGACTCTAAATGCAAGCAACAACTTGATACCACAAGGAGAAAGACTAATGTGCCAATAGCTGAACTAAATGCAGAGGATAAACTGATAAAATGCAAACTGATCAAATCGATTTGGAAAATAAAACTATCATTGACATGATCTACTGAATAAAAGAAACAATGCAGCAATGAAATAAAGGATTGAGAAATTCAGAATGCAATGAATGTAACTGCTGCATGAACAAAATTCGACAACTAAAAACTGCAAACTGAATGCAGCAATGAGGCAAAGCAATTCAGAAATGCAGTAGTAATATTCAGGAATCAGATTCGAAGGCAGAAATGCGAATTCAACTAAGTGCAGATCAAACAAGTAAATTCAGATTCAAAGGCACACATCTAATGTTTAAGAAAAACTGTCGACAAGTTAATATTCACCTATACGCAATTCAGAAACTCAAAGGTGGAATTGATATGTAAGTGGAAAACTGATACGCAGCATGTCCAGGAAATGCAGAAACTGTATGTAGTAGTTCAGCAACAAATCTAAGCAAAACAAACAAAGCAAATGAATTCGACTGCTCCAATCTAATATTCAGACAAGATGTAGAAGATCTAAGGCTCGCTTGTCACAAACTTTAGAAACTAAATAACCGAACTGACAGAATTTAGACTGAAATTGATACGCAACAGCTGTAACAAATTGCAGAAATGAAACTCACTACAGAAATGATTCAAATGCAAAGTAAACTTGAATCAAATGCATGAGCACTCTAAACTTGATGTCTAATTTTCAGGAATTAAAACATTGAAACAAACTGACTTAAAGTAAGTGTAGAAACTAAGTTGACACGCAGATAAAGAAAACAGAAACTAATATGCAGAGACAATTCTGATACGCAAAGATTGAATCAAGAATTGAACTGAAATCGCAGCTATTGTTTACTAAACAAACTCCCTAACCGATTACCTTGAAAAATGGAACCTAATTAATGCTCGAAAATTCAGAAAATGAAAACGAACAGCTGATACAAAGATAGAACAGTTATGAATTGCAGAAATTGAAATTACAGCTAAACAAAAGAATTGCAAAGGAAACTAAGTCTCGATCCTTCCCTTGTATCAAAACCTCCTTGCCGTCACACAAGAGCAAGCCAAGAACCCCTTCAGCTCGCAAATCACTGGGAAAATAGCTCCAATTTCAGATCTGCTCACAGATTTCACTCGGCTGGAGAAAACCAATCCGATCTCCTAGATCTCGCGATGTACAAATGCGATGAAGCTTTGGTTATGATCAAAGTGTATCAGAAGACCCTTCAGATAGCTCCGATTGAAGAGATTGGCACACAATCGCGATCAAGTTGATCAAATCACAGAAACTGACGAAACCCTCAATTAGCCCCTGTTCCGGTGAGAATCCGAGCTAGAATCTCAATGGAACCCTTCTCCCAATGATCCAGATCGTGTTCCAAGGATGTGATCGAGATGGCCACGCCTTCAGATGGAAAAATCGCCAAAGAAAATGAAGAACAAGTGAAGAAAACGAGAAGAAGCTGCGAAGACGCGACAACTCTGTTCTGCGGAGGAGGCTTTAAGTAGTTAACCAGTGAACGGCTGAGATCATTTCACTTCCATCCAACGGCTGATCTTCGTCCGATTTGACTCAAACTTCCCAGATCTTGATCAAGGGTCAGGATCTGCCTCGGGGTAGCTCAGATCTTCCAAATCTACAACGGATGGTTCAGATCACCTTGATCTTTGAATGGATGGTCTAGATTCCTCTGAGCTTGATCCAACGGCTGGATCTCCTTGGATTTGGATGAAAATCTCATATCTTGATCTGATCGCTCAATTAACCTTAATCCCAGCTCGGATTGATCAGAAGTTCTCAGATGGTCTAAATCTAACCGTTTTTGCATCGGACGGTCCAAATTAGTTGACGCTTGATCACTTGATCCAGTCCACTTTTGACTCAACATTGACCCAACATGACCTAGGTCCATGATCCTTCCAAGCCTACAAAAGTAGATCAACAATTTAGTGACAAAACAATTCAAATATATCAAAATTTGCAATTAGGTCCAAAATGAATGTAAATCCGAGAACCTAGGGTAAATCCACAATTATGCAAGTAAAATATAGGTCAAACACGGATTTTAGCATATGAAATAATCAATAAAATGATACTTATCAACTCCCCCACACTTAAGCTTGAGCGTCTCGTGAAAAGTACTAAATATGTATCCCCTAGCTTTTCTCAAACATATGTAGAAGCAATTGAAAAAAAATTACCTAGGGTTGTTAATTCTAAAAAATCTAAGCTCTATGGATTAAAATCTCGTCCTTAAATCAACAACTTAGCAATTGCAACCTTCATGATTCATTGAGATGAATTTCACTCACTAAACCTCTCAAGGGAAATGTTGGTGGCTCTCTTCTTGAGTTCTAAGTGCATGATGAAAATGGAACTCACTCAAACACACATGCTTTTTGCACTACCATAGGCTTGCTTGTTATCTACTCTCCACCATTATTCATGATTTAGATCTACATCTACAGAAATTCATCAAACAAGAGAAAGATATATGAAATGGTAAGAATGAGGTAAAAACTAAGAAAATAACAAATTTGATAAAGTGGAAGACTTGGATGCTCAAGGATATTCTTCATGAACTTTGCCCTCTTGTCAGTCCTCATAATGAAATCAAAAGTATGGTAGAGTGAGGCTTTGGCATTGCCCTTCCAAAATTTGATGAAAAGGATTCATGAATTCCTTTGTGCCAATTGTCCATCTTGCGTGCCAACTTGTTTCCTTCTCTTTTCTCATCATTTTTTTCTTTCTTTCTCTTTCTCTAGTGAAATCAGAATGATGGTAGACAAATCTTCGACTTGGATCAAATTATCTTCACTAATTGCATGGTGCCGAAACTCAATGGTGTGCCACTTGGTTTCTTTTGTTTTTTTTTCAAACTGTTTTCTTCTCTTCTTTTTTTTTCTCTGCTCTCAAATCTTCTAATGGAGCACATTCAGATTAGATTTTTATCAGAGAGCTTGAAACATCAAATAACAATTAGGGACAAAAATTTGATGCTTCACATATAGCCTTTGCTAACTCTTGCAACTCCCTTTTGATACACACCCTTCTCTAGTTGGCACACTTCTATCAAAAATTTTTCTTTCTCTTTTTTTTTCTCTGTGTTTCAAGTTCAGCTCTTCAAGTATTTCAATCGCAGTTTCACACTTCCAAGGTTTCCAGTTTATTCAGATATTGAAACACACTCTTCCACTCAATGGCTTGATACCTCGCTTCCTCACTGTTTTTATTCAGCTTCTTTTCATCTCCCTCAAGAATTCGACCATGTGTCCTCTGCTTTTACAGCTCTGCTATTCTCCAAACTTCCTGGTAGCTGGTGAAGGTTTACTTCTCAATTTTCAGCAGCTATCCTTGCAATGCAGTTCAAAATTTCTAGCATTCTGACTTCTCAGCTTTTGCTCAGCTTCCTCTCATCCTTTTCTGATTTTCAATTCAGACTTTAGCAAAGTGCAATTGAACTTAACTTTCATAATTCCAACTTCCAAAATCTTGATCTAAACCGATTCTGATCCAAGATTCATTGATTTCAGATTTTTTTTCCATGGCACAGATTTTCTTCATTTCTTGCCATCTGTTTTTTTTTAATTTTTTTTCTTTTATAGCATGCCGTTTGTTTTCCTTGGATCTTCAAATGATAAGCAAGAATCTAGTTGCTTCAATTATTTTCCTCCTTAACTACTTCTTCTTGCTTGATCTTGATACCAAACTCAACTCTACTCGGCACCTTTTTGAATCAATCTCAAAAAATTTTCTCCTTGACATGAAATGCATCCTTGCTACAAAATAATTTCAAAACACTAGCCACCTCCCCCACACTTAATCTTTTGTCCATCTTGGGCAAAATAACATCAAGAAACATTCCAAAACTTCCAAATCCATAGAAAAGTAAAGTTAAGAGCAACATGAAGATTAGGTAGAGAAAATGAGAAATATGAAATGATACAATGGAAATTTACGAAAATTGATATGAGATAAGAAACAAAATGATTCACCTCTATAAATGTGATCAAATCATCGAAATATGGCTTTGAAAGAACCTAAGCAAGTTCTAGAGTACAATCACATGTATGTGTCACAAATATAAGGCTAATCCTCACTAGGTACAAATTATTCATCTCAAATCACCAATTAAGAATCCATAGCCAAGTAGTACTCAAGCATCCAAGATTTCATCCATGAGCTCAAACCCTAAGTTTTAACAACCAAATTTAATTTATTTTCAAGAGACTCTAAAATACTATGAAGATAGCCTAAAGGGATACATTTATTCCTATTCATTAAGAAAAATTACCAAAAGAAATAAAATGGTATTTACAATGTCTATTATTTATTCTTCTACTCTACTCATGCATTTATTAGCAAAAACTCATTTTAAAAGAAAATTTTACTTCTTGAAAACATAAAAATGAAACATGCAATGAAAGAAAATACAAGAAAGAACAAACTCCCCTTTATTTCTGGTGGACGGAGTCTATCAAGAAATAACCTCCATCGTGGTAGTGGAGGATTAGGGGTAGCTGAAAAAGTTTCCTTCATTTGCTCAATTTTATTTTGCATTACTCCCCCACACTTAAACTTTACAGCAAAATATACAGGTGGCCGAAGGTGATTTAGGTACAAGAGCCATTTAAGAGGTAGAGTGCTTCGAATTAAAGTAAGATCATCTCCTCCCTCTTTATTCTTTTTAGAAAACCTTCCAGGAGGTTGAAGACTGTTTAGATGGAGTACCCACTCAAGAAATCACTGGGACCCTGCAAAACCATGTAAAACCTTTCTCATGCATGTAGGGTAAGGTAGAAGTGTAATACCATCAATCTCTATATAAAATGTATCCAAAAATATATCGCATCCAATAAAATCAATTTTTGGTACCTCAATAAATTTTTCACAAGCAGTTTCTACATAAGGTATATCAAGAAATGTTTCACAGCCAATAAAATCAATCTCTGGTACCACCATAAGTTTTTCACACTCAATTTCAGCATAAGATATAGCAAGAGATTCTTCACAATAAACAACTTCAATTTCAGGTTCTTCTAAAAAATTTTCACAATTAAAATCCATCAAAGGTATATCAAGAAATTTTTCGCAACCCATAAAATCGATCTCGGGTACCTCCATAAGTTTTTCACACTCAATTTCAGCATAAGAAATAACAAGAGATTCATCACAATAAACAACTTCAATTTCAGGCTATTCTAAAAATTTCTCACAATCAATTTTGGCATAATCTGTCTCAAGAATATCATAGAAATGAACAAAATCAAGTCTGGGTGCCTCTAAAGAATTTTCATAATTATTTTTCACAAATGATGTATCAAGACATTCTTCACATGCAATTCTAGACACCTCTCTGAAATTTTCTAAAGGAAAGGGAGAAATACTTACCTTATCGTGCTGAAAAATATCTGTTGGTTCTACAATAAATACCTCCATCTCAGGCTCAAATTATGGTGGATATTCAATTGGAATAGGTGATCCTTGGGTTCTTGCTCCCATCATGCAAGTCTCTACACTTTCTGGATTGTCCTCTGAATTTTCTAATGTATCGGTTAATGGTGGTGGTCCCTGGGGCTCTGTGCAATCCCCTACACCTGTAGAATCATCTCCTGTGCATGCCTCCTTAGTAATACCTACAACAACCTTATTAGAAAAATTAGGACTATCAATAGCAGTATCGTGACAAAATAAAAAATAAGAAAATTCCGGTAAAGTTTCAGTTTTGAAATCAAGGCTGCCACATGCTTTTCCATCCATCTCCTCAGCTTCCTCTGAAATCAAAGCTCCTCCCACTATGTCAAATGCACCATCATCAGCAATGAACTGTGCCTCAATAGTCTCATCTGTGGTGTCTATGCTCATAATAGAGTGATCTCCCCTAGGGTCCTTCATTGCATCGAAAATACTAAACTGGACTATTGTGTCCCCCACTTCCATCGAAAGGGTGCCAGCATACACATCAATTTTTGTTCTAGCAGTCTTCAGAAAAGGCCTTCCAAGGATAAGTGGGGATCTACGTGCAAGATACTCTCCTTCCATGTCTAGAATGTAGAAGTCTGCAGGGAAAATCAACTCCTTCACTTTAACCAAAACATCTTCAATAACTCCTACCGGGTGGGTCTGGCTTCTATTTGCTAGCTGAATCACAACTCCAGTGGGCTGTAGAGGGCCAATGCCAAGCATCTGGAAGACCGTCCTGGGCATGACATTAATAGAAGCTCCTAAATCCAGCATGACATCATGTAGCGTGGTGCTCCCTATCTCACAAGATACAGTAAACATTCCAGGGTCTTCACATTTTTGAGGTATGGCATGGATGAGTGATGAAACATTTTTCCCCAGGCTGACCAACTCATTTTCCTTAAGCTTCTTCTTGTGAACACACAGATCTTTCAGGAACTTCGCATATTTAGGAATCTGTTTAATCATGGTCAACAAGGGTATATTAATTTCTACTTTACTAAAAAGTTTTACCAGCTCATTGTACTCTTTGGTTTTCTCCTCCTCCACTTGTCTTTTGGCTTGAGTTTTCCGCTATGAAAGGGCGAAGGCACCCTAATTTCTTCCTCTTGAACTGAAGATGGAGATGCTGATTGGTGAGTTGTTGTCCCCTTCGATGTAGTTGCTGTAAAATCTGTTTCGGGGCTGATTTCTCCCTCATTTTCCACCAAAATCATAGGATTACTTGATGAGGGAGTTGAGCACGATCTAGGGGTGGAATCAACTGATTTTGAAATGATTTCGGGGCTGATCGGTGCTGAAATTGTTGGTGCTGCCCTGTTTTTAGAAAATTCAGCTCTTGGACCATTTTGAGTTGATGCAACCTTCCCATTCCTCAAATAAATAGCGCTAACATTTCCCTTTGGATTGGGAACAGCTTGAGAAGGTAGTTGGCTTGATCCTTGAGCTTTACTTTGATTTATTTCACTAGCCATTTGCCCAATTTGTCTTTCAATGTTTTGTATGGCGGCAAAAATATTACCTTGCTGTGATTGTTGGAATTGGGACTGTTGGGGCTGATAGTGTAGGATCGGGTCGACCGGCTAGAGGGGGGTGAATAGACGGTTTATAAAAAATAAGCACTAACACTCGTCTTTAAAAAAAACTTGGTTGCAACAGAGTCGTTGCTTCCAAGGCAGTTGATGCTCAAACAGAAACTCCTTAAGGCGGAGAAGCCTTTACAGTTGTAGCACAGAGAAGGCTTAGAGAGAAAGAGAGTTTACAACTCGATTAATTGCATGAATTAAAAGGTTGAAACTCTAAGCCTATTTATAGCCTAAGAGAATAAATCTGGATTGTTGATTGTTGAGGAATTTTCTCTTGGCCGTTGATCCATGGATGTAATCTGGATGACTGATCTTGGATGGGATTAAACTGCATCCATTGGATCTGATTAAAGGATAAAGTTATCCTTTAAGAGATAACTTTGTCTTCTGCTCGCAACAGATAAATAACTTTATCATTTGCTCGCAACAACTTTAATCATATCTTTTCTTTATCCCAGTCGGTAAGATTGGTGATATATGTCGGCGAGGTTGCTGGTTCGAATCTTCACAACAACAAATAAATTTTTTTTGTTTCAGGTGCTTGGTTTGACTTGGTCAAACTGACCAGTCTTTTGGTTCATCTTCTGGGTGATTTCCGGCCAACCAGAGTTAGGCTCACCCGAACCCGACTCCGGCCTTTCGCCCCTCGAGCGTCCTTCCTCCCGACTTCTCGTCCCTCGGACACCGCGCACGTCTTTCTCGCTCCACCGGCGTACTCTTCCGCAGCTTTCGCGTCCCTCGGATTGTACCGAGCCCGTCGGCTCACTTCCCCGCACAATCCTTCTTGTCCGCTACATCTTACGCTCGACTTCCTCCGTACCTAAGCTCCTGTGCACTTAGCAGAGGGATTAAACATACCAGGACCTAACTTAAATCGGTTAATCACATCAAAATCAACCAGGGGTACTTACAGATAGGAGGGTTGAAATTGTTGTTGAAATGACTGATAAGTAGGCTGGAATGTTGGTTGAATTTGTTGAGAATTATAGTCTTGAAAATTCTGATTTTGAAGTGGAAGTGGTTGTGGTGAAGATTGAAATTGATTTGGCTGAAATCCTTGATTTTGTGGCTGAAAACTTTGATTCCAAGGCTGGAAACTTAGCTGCGGTTGTTGGGATGGCTGCTGTAAAGGTTGATATTGCTGTGGGTAATTCAAATTCCCTTGGAAACTTTGTTGATTCCCTTGAAACGGTTGCTGGAAATTCTGAAATGTAGGCTGAAAATGCTGATTTTAGGGTTGGATTTGCAGATTTTGAGATTGAAATTGTTGTGGTGGCTGGAAATTTTGTTGAGGCTGCTGCAATTGTTGTTGTCATGGGCTTTGTTGATAGAAAGAATTCCCATACCTCAGATTTGGATGATCCCTCCAACCAGGATTATAAGTAGAGGAGTAAGGGTTGTTTCTGGCTTGAAATTGTCCCCTAACTAATGCCGCTAGTGACTCATCTTGTTGGAGGTTGGGACATGAATCTGAATTGTGTTCTTGGCTAGCGCAAATGCCACATACACTCATCATTTGGCTTGATTGTGGAGGTATTGAAGGAGTTGAATTTTTACTTGCAATATTGAGACTCATTTGCTTAACCGCTGATGTGAGCTCTACCAATGCATTCTTAATCTCCTTCTGATCATTAGAAACCACCTGAACTTCACCCACTCCTCTGGTAGTCAATGCTCTACTTCCAAACTGTTGTGAATTCTCAGCCATATTAGAAATAAGCTCCCTAGCTTGATTTGGTGTTTTGTTGACTAGGGCTCCTCCAGCTGCAGCATCAATCATAATCCTATCCATCTGTAATAGTCCCTCATAATAGTACTGGATGAGGAGCTGCTCGCTAATCTGGTGCTGTGGGCAACTGGAGCAAAGTTTGTTGAACTCTCCCAGTAGTTATAAAGTGTCTCTCCCATTACTTGCTGAATGCCACAAATACTTTTCCTGATGATTGCAGTTCTGGAGGCTGGGAAATATTTTTCAAGAAATGCGTTCTTCATGGAAATCCAGCTAGACACGTGCCCAGTAGGTAAGTAGTAAAACCAGTCCTTAGTGTTGGTGCCCCGGTTGGTTTTGATGTGATCAACCAAGTAAGGTTAGGTCCTGTTGGTTTTAATCCCTCTGCTAAGTGTGCAGGAACTTAGGTACGGAGAAAGTCGAGCGTAAGACGCAGCGGACGAGAAGGATTGCACGGGGAAGTGAGCTGACGGGCTCGGTGCAATCTGAGGGACGCGAAAGTTGCGGAAGAGTACGCCGGTGGACCAAGAAGGACGTGCGCGACGTTCGAGGGACGAGAAGCCGGAAGGAAGCGCGCTCGAGGGGCGAAAGGTCGGAGTCGAGTTCGGGTGAGCCTAACTCCGGTTGGTCAGAAATCACCCAGAAGATCTACTTACGAACAGTCAACCAAGTTACCTTTGACTTGGATCAAGACGGCGAATTAAAGTCTTTTATAAAAGCTTTTATATTAAAGCTTTTAATTAAAAGCTTTTTAAAGGACTTTAATTTATAGAAGCTTTTATATTAAAGCTTTTAATTAAAAGCTTTTTTTTAAGGACGTCAAAAAAAAAAAGCTTTTATATTTAATTAAAAGCTTTTAAAAGGATGTTAACAAAAAAAAGGCTTTTATATTAAAGCTTTTAATTAAAACTTTTTACAAGCTCCACACGTGGATTTATATAGTCAAAACTTATCCAGGTCCGAAGCTTTCACCGATTAAAGAGATAAAGCTTTCACCGATTAAAGAGATAATAATATTTATCTCTTTTAATTAAAGTTTAAAATCTGGTTGAGATAAAAGTTCATCTACGATCAACAGCTAAGATTAATCTTAGATCTACGATCAAGATGAAACTCAATCTTGTATCAACGATCAAGATCGTATCACTCAACCTATAAATAGGCTTAGAGATTTAGAGGAAAGATATTGAATACCATTGTAATTCTCTCTATAGTCTAGCGTGCTTTTATTGTAAGGCTTCTCCGCCACAAGGAGATTTTAATTGAGCGTCCACTGTCTTGGAAGCAACGTTCTTAGTTGCGACCAAGTTTTTTTTTAAAGACGAGTCCCTTCCATTTCATATTTCGTTTCCGTCTATTCACCCCTCTCTAGCCGGACCAACCCGATCCAACACTTAGCTGCTCCAGTCAAAGAGAAGGGAAAAGCCCTCAACTTGATATCTTCTTCTAAAATTCCTTGAGGCTTCATAGTAGAGCATACAACGTGAAACTCATGCAGGTGTCTATTTGGATCTTCTCTAGATAATCCTTGAAATTTGGGCAATAAGTGGATGAGTCCAGATCTGAGCTCAAAATCACCAGCAAGCTCTGGATAAGCAATGTTGGAATACTGAAATGTGTCATCTGGTGCTGCCAGTTCTTTCATGGTCTTCTGGTGGTCTGCCATCTGATCAACTGAATAAGCTGAAATAGACTGAGTAGGAATAATGTCAAATCCCTCTGAAACACTGAGCTGGCTCCTCCTAGCTCTGAAAGTCCTCTCAATCTCGGGGTCAAAGTCCTCAAGATCACCACCTGTAGATCTGGTCATAAAATCAAAAACAAATCGCAGCAAAAGTATATAGAAAGATGAAACAAATAAAATCAGATCACAAGATATAGCAGTAAGTGTAAAAATAGAACAAGAAAAATATGAAATGAGCACACAAGCAAAAATCAAACAACTCAACTAGTAGATGTCCCCGTCAACGGCGCCAAAAATTTGATGGACCCAAAAGAGCTGTCACGAATGTGGTTCTCAAATTTAGATATTTGTTAAGCTGGAAACCCTTTTTGCTAGCCAAAATGATAACGTAGTAAAGGGGCCACATGTCGTATTTTTCCTAGGGCTAGTTGAGATGGTTTGATTCGAGCTCGAGTTTATGTGTCGTTGATATTTTTGGGTTTCAAATAGAACTTGGATTTTGGTTTCAATTAGGAGTGAAAATGCAATGGAAAGAAAGAGAACTCAACTAAATGAAGTAAACAAAGTAAATGCAACTAATGAACTCAACCAAGGCTAACTTGATCAACCAAGACCACTTAACAGAATTTTGGAAACACATCAGAATTGAAGTGCAAACCAAATGCAGAATAAATGAATCCACACAATGTTTAGCAATCTAAAACGAAGCAATACAGAGCACTGCCGAAACCTAACTTGACTCTAAATGCAAGCAACAACTTGATACCACAAGGAGAAAGACTAATGTGTCAATAGCTGAACTAAATGCAGAGGATAAACTGATAAAATGCAAACTGATCAAATCAATTTGGAAAATAAAGCTATCATTGACATGATCTACTGAATAAAAGAAACAATGCAGCAATGAAATAAAGGATTGAGAAATTCAAAATGCAATGAATGTAACTGCTGCATGAACAAAATTCGACAGCTAAAAACTGCAAACTGAATGCAGCAATGAGGCAAAGCAATTCAGAAATGCAGTAGTAATATTCAGGAATCAGATTCGAAGGTAGAAATGCGAATTCAACTAAGTGCAGATCAAACAAGTAAATTCAGATTCAAAGGCACACATCTAATGTTTAAGAAAAACTGTCGACAAGTTAATATTCACTTATACGCAATTCAGAAACTCAAAGGTGGAATTGATATGTAAGTGGAAAACTGATACGCAGCATGTCCAGGAAATGCAGAAACTGTATGTAGTAGTTCAGCAACAAATCTAAGCAAAACAAAGAAAGCAAATGAATTCGACTGCTCCAATCTAATATTCAGACAAGATATAGAAGATCTAAGGCTCGCTTGTCAAAAACTTTAGAAACTAAATAACCGAACTGACAGAATTTAGACTGAAATTGATACGCAACAGCTGTAACAAATTGCAGAAATGAAACTCACTACAGAAATGATTCAAATGCAAAGTAAACTTGAATCAAATGCATGAGCACTCTAAACTTGATGTCTAATTTTCAGGAATTAAAACATTGAAACAAACTGACTTAAAGTAAGTGCAGGAACTAAGTTGACACGCAGATAAAGAAAACAGAAACTAATATGCAGAGACAATTCTGATACGCAAAGATTGAATCAAGAATTAAACTGAAATCGCAGTTATTGTTCACTAAACAAACTCCCTAACTGATTACCTTGCAAAATGGAACCTAATTAATGCTCGAAAATTCAGAAAATGAAAACGAATAGCTGATACAAAGACAGAACAGTTATAAATTGCAGAAATTGAAATTAAAGCTAAACAAAAGAATTGCAAAGGAAACTAAGTCTCGATCATTCCCTTGTATCAAAACCTCCTTGCCATCACACAAGAGCAAGCCAAGAACCCCTTCAGCTCGCAAATCACTGGGAAAATAGCTCCAATTTCAGATCTGCTCACAGATTTCACTCGGCTGGAGAAAACCAATCCGATCTCCTAGATCTCGCGATGTACAAATGCGATGAAGCTTTGGTGATGATCAGAGTGTATCAGAAGACCCTTCAGATAGCTCCGATTGAAGAGATTGGCACACAATCGCGATCAAGTTGATCAAATCACAGAAACTGACGAAACCCTCAATCAGCCCCTATTCCGGTGAGAATCCGAGCTAGAATCTCAATGTAACCCTTCTCCCAATGATCCAGATCGTGTTCCAAGGATGTGATCGAGATGGCCACGCCTTCAGATGGAAACATCGCCAAAGAAAATGAAGAGCAAGTGAAGAAAACGAGAAGAAGCTGCGAAGACGCGACAACTCTGTTCTGCGAAGGAGGCTGTTTAAGTAGTTAACCAGTGAACGGCTAAGATCATTTCACTTCCATCCAAAGATCATTTCACTTCCATCCAACGGTTGATCTTCGTCCGATTTGACTCAAACTTCCCAGATCTTGATCAAGGGTCAGGATCTGCCTCGGGGTAGCTTGGATCGTTCATATCTACAACGGATGGTTCAGATCACCTTGATCTTTGAATGGACGGTCTAGAGTCCTCTGAGCTTGATCCAACGACCGGATCTCCTAGGATTTGGATGAAAATCTCAGATCTTGATATGATCGCTCGATTAACCTTAATCCCAGCTCGGATTGATCAGAAGTTCTCTGATGGTCTAAATCTAACCGTTTTTACATCGGACGGTCCAAATTAGTTGACGCTTGATCACTTGATCCAGTCCACTTTTGACTCAACTTTGACCCAACATGACCTAGGTCCATGATCCTTCCAAGCCTACAAAAGTAGATCAACAATTTAGTGACAAAACAATTCAAATATATCAAAATTTGCAATTAGGTCCAAAATGAATGTAAATCCTAGAACCTAGGGTAAATCCACAATTATGCAAGTAAAATATGGGTCAAACACGGATTTTAGCATATGAAATGATCAATAAAATGATACTTATCAGCAGCCTCGACCTGTTGCCTTCAAGCTTTCTTCGACTTCGGCTCTCGTCCCTTGGATGCATGCAAGCCCACGAATCGTCTACCCATGACATCCTTCGCGTATGCTTCGAAGTTCGCTTCTCTCGGCTCATTGTCCCTGCTTTGTCCACGGTCCCTTGGATGCATACAAGCCCACGCCTTGTCTCCTCATACCATCCTTCACAAGACCCGAAGCCGCCCAGCTAAGTTCATGTGTGTCCTACAAACTTGCACACTCAAAGAGTGAACCTAACTTAAACTCTTTATCCAAACATCAAAATATATGGTCACTTCATATCATAAATTGTCTCAACAATTATTTCTGTAATTTAAATTTATGATCATCATTCCCCCATTTACATTAGATCAGTGCACCAAATCTATGCAGAATTATAATGGAGTGCTTTTTAAATAAAAAGGGTATAATTTTGATAATTAGAAGTTCCTATTAGATTTTACCAGTCATTAGTTACAATGTTGATATTTTTTTATAATATAGGTAACCAATTTTGAAGGTGACTAGGTGGACCGTATTGAAAGCTCTGACCACCAATGTAAATTCGGCAATTTACCAAAAGGCGCATCAAAAAATTGGTATTTACCAAAAGGCGTCCCATGGTTTCATTTTCACCAAAGGGCGCACTAATTTTAGTGAACTTCCTCTTATACCCCTCTTGCTATGCACTGCCTTTTTCTTTCTCTCTCAATAACAAATTCCGAGACGCCAGCACGTGATGTTTCATACTTTTATTTTAAAATAATATATTTGAAACGGCGCTAAAAAACGTAAGGTCTACAGTAATTGAAAAAATATAAATAAATAATTTTTATCCTAATGTACACGCATGCAAATAAAAATTCCTAATGTAAGATCTACAGTAATTGAAAAAAAAAACGTAAGGTCTACAGTAATTAAATCATCTAACTTATTTAAAAATATAAATAAATAATTTTTATAATTAAATAATAGAAATTAATATATTAAATAATATTTAATAAATTCAGGCCCACACTGGGCATGAAATCAACAGATTTCAGGCCCACGCTGGGCCTGAAACAAATTATTTCAGGCCCACATTGCGCCTGAAATCTTTTGATTCAGGCCCGACGTGGACTCAATTTTTTTTCTATTTTAAAAATATATTAATATATAAAAAAACGTATCAAAACACTTAATTTCAGATTCAAACACAGGGCCTGAAGTCATCCCAAGAGGGTCTGAAGTCAAATAACTTCAGATCCTATAAATAATTAATTTAATAAATAACAATTAAATATAAAAAACTATTTTTAAAATTAAAAATTTTCAGTGCCCTGGGGCCTGAAGTCATCCGACTTCAGGCCCAAGGAGGGCCTGAAGTCATCAGACTTCAGGCCCTCCATCATTGATATAAAATTTTTTTTATAAAAATGTTTAATATATAATTACATATTATATAGGAGTAGTTTAGGTATAACAGTGAGTTTAGGTGCTGAAACATCTAATAGGAGTGGTCTAGGAGATTAAAATTTGGGTGCCGAAACATCTAATCTTGTTGTATCACCAATGCTATAGGAGTGGTTTAGGTATATCAGTGAGTTTTGAGCAAAACTCACTGATGAACCTACCATATTTGGAATTCTAAAAACCCTATATCAGTAGACAGGGTTGAGCTAGGAGGTGAGATTTTGGGTGCCGAAACCTCTAATCTTGCTGTATCACCAATGCTATAGGAGTGGTTTAGGTATATCAGTGAGTTTTGAGCAAAACTCACTGATGGACCTACCATATTTGGAATTCTGAAAACTCTATATCAGTAGACAGGGTTGAGCTAGGAGATGAGATTTTGGGTGCCGAAACCTCTAATCTTGCTGTATCACCAATGCTATAGGAGTGGTTTAGGTATATCAGTGAGTTTTGAGCAAAACTCACTGATAGACCTACCATATTTGGAATTCTGAAAACCCTATATCAGTAGACAGGGTTGAGCTAGGAGATGCGATTTTGGGTGCCGAAACCTCTAATCTTGCTGTATCACCAATGCTATAGGAGTGGTTAAAGTATATCAGTGAGTTTTGAGCAAAACTCACTGATGGACCTACCATATTTGGAATTCTGAAAACTCTATATCAGTAGACAGGGTTGAGCTAGGAGATGAGATTTTGGGTGCCGGAACCTCTAATCTTGCTGTATCACCAATGCTATAGGAGTGATTTAGGTATATCAGTGAGTTTTGAGCTCTCCTATAGCATTGGTGATACAGCAAGATTAGATGTGTCGGCACCCAAAATCTCATCTCCTAACTCAACCTTGTCTGCTGATATAGAGTTTTCAGAATTCCAAATATGGTAGGTCTATCAGTGAGTTTTGCTCAAAACTCACTGATATACCTAAACCACTCCAATAGCATTGGTGATACAGCAAGATTAGAGGTTTCGGCACCCAAAATCTCATCTCCTAGCTCAACCCTGTCTACTGATATAGAGTTTTCAGAATTCCAAATATGGTAGGTCCATCGGTGAGTTTTGCTCAAAACTCACTGATATACTTAAACCACTCCTATAACATTGGTGATACAGCAAGATTAGAGGTTTCGGCACCCAAAATCTCATCTCCTAGCTCAACCCTGTCTACTGATATAGGGTTTTCAGAATTCCAAATATGGTAGGTCCATCAGTGAGTTTTGCTCAAAACTCACTGATATACCTAAACCACTCCTATAGCATTGGTGATACAGCAAGATTAGATGTTTCGGCACCCAAAATCTCATCTCCTAGCTCAACCCTATCTACTGATATAGAGTTTTCAGAATTCCAAATATAGTAGGTCTATCAGTGAGTTTTGCTCAAAACCCACTGATATACCTAAACCACTCCTATAGCATTGGTGATACAGCAAGATTAGAGGTTTCGACACCCAAAATCTCATCTCCTAGCTCAACCCTGTCTACTGATATAGGGTTTTCAGAATTCCAAATATGGTGTGACGACCCACCTTTTGGTACTTCTAGTAAGCTTTAAGTTACTACTACTTGACTTCCCTTAACTTGCTTTATTTTTTTTTCTTCCTTCTCTTTTTTTTTTAAAAAAAAAAACAAAACAACTTTCATTTTATTTGGTTTGCCAGGATTTGACCCCTAGACCTCTTAGTTGTAACACTAAAGCACTAACCAGCTGCTCTACACAACTTCTCTTTAATGGTACCAGTCGACTGCTATATAGCAGTCGACTGGTACCAGACGACTGACCTTTGGCAGGCGCCTGGTGCATCGAACAGAAGCTACTGTTCGATAGGGCAGGTGACTGGTCCTGTACCAGTCGACTGGCACGCCTGAAAACCTGCATTTCAGACCTGAAACTCATCTCCATCCATCCACAAAACATATACTTTCAAGTCATACAAAGACATAACACCATTTCTATACTATATACTAGTTTTCTAAACATTTTAGCCAATCAAAACAACTTCATAAACTTGAAATTAGGACTTTTGCGGAAATAAATAAGCTATCAAAATCTATGTGAGCTTTAGACTAGAGTTTGTACCAAATTTTGTATCTATGCAAGGTTTAAACAAAGTCATTCATTCTACCACTTCGAAACACCAAAACACATGTTCTACAAGACTTAGCCCAATGATCTCTTCCACGGTTCCGCCGCCACTGAACATCAATGCAAGTCTCTTCGCCTCCTTAACTTATGCTTTTTCTTTATCTTTGTCTGCAATAGAAGGAAATGCAACTAATAAGCAAAATGCTTAGTAAGTAAATCCTAACTCACAAATCCAACGATAAGGGATAAACATGCTCTTTTCAAATAATGCTTGCTTCAAAACACATGCACTTTGAAATACTTACACATGGAAACTTTCATATACTTATCATGCTCAATCATACTTGAAAACATTTACTAGTACTAAAACATTGGCAAACTAACATGCTCATAATTTCTTTTGAAACTTACTAATGATACATTTCCATACTTTAAAACACAACTTCTTTGCTCTTTCCCTTTAACATGCTTATAACATAACCATGTTATCATACATAACAAAACATGCACTTTAGGAAATTGAAACACTTTCATATACTCATATACTTCAAAATAATAATCAACTTTCTCAGGCCTTGACAATGTACCTGGTATCAGTGTACCAATGCGCGCATCCCTAATAGGTTTCGGGGTAGCTAGCCACCGCACCCTATTAGAGCTTCTTTCTTACTTTCTGTGGGCCTCTCATTTGCCCGGTACATGTCACTTTACAAAAGTAAAATACTTTCTTACTCATAATGCTTGTATTTATCAAGCTAACTTTCTTTTTCATAAACTTTGCACTATAAACCTTTACCTTTTCTTACTTGAAACTTTCATCGAGCACCTTGCGTGCCCTTAACCCCAAAACTCATTTTTGGGACTTTCTTACTCATAATGCTTGTATTTATCAAGCTAACTTTCTTTTTCATAAATCTTGCACTATAAACCTTTACCTTTTCTTACTTGAAACTTTCATCGAGCACCTTGCGTGCCCTTAATCCCAAAACTCCTTTTTGGGACTTTTCAAGAACTTACTCTTGTCATACTTAGGTCACATACATAAAAACATACTCCAATTCATATTCTATGATAAAACATGTATTCTTTATGAACTTAAAACACACAAATAAGTAAACCATAATCTTAAAGCATGCATTTAGATCACAAACATGGTTCCACAACGAGAAATACATGGCGAAACAACTTCTATTGCAGGTGAGTGATTTACTTACACTTTTCTTGAAGAAAACTCACTAAGTATCTCGAAATTTCTAGTGTAGGGCTCTTTTCCTCTTCCTTTGCAAGAAAAACTCCACTCTTGGCCCTAGGGAAGAAGCCCTAGGTTTTCTACTTCAAGAGGAAGAAGAAGGAAGAAGAAAACTCCCCCTTTCTCCCCATTTTCGCAGCCCCTTTCCTCTGCTCGCGCGGCCTCCCGAAACCCTAATGGGGTCTTAACCCAACTTAAGTGGAAGTTTTAATACCTCTTCATGAAATGGGCTAAATCAACTATAATATTATTTCGTTTCATTCTTTTCTTTGCTTGATACCCTAGCCCAGCTGGTTTCTGCTTTAGCCATGAACTGGAGAGGTCGCGGGATCAAATCTTGCCCGACCTCTTATATATTTTTTTTCTTATTTTGATCCGAAAAAATACTATAATATTCCGAAAAATGTTAGAAAAATTCCTAAAAATCCCTAATAATACCAGGAAATTATTGGGTGTTACATATGATAGGTCTATCAGTGAGTTTTGCTCAAAACTCACTGATATACCTAAACCACTCCTATAGCATTGGTGATACAGCAAGATTAGTGGTTTCGACACCCAAAATCTCATCTCCTAGCTCAACCCTGTCTACTGATATAGGGTTTTCGAAATTTCAAATATGGTAGGTCTATCAGTGAGTTTTGCTCAAAACTCACTGATATACCTAAACGACTCCTATAGCATTGGTGATACAGCAAGATTAGAGGTTTCGACACCCAAAATCTCATCTCCTAGCTCAACCCTGTCTACTGATATAGAGTTTTCAGAATTCCAAATATGGTAGGTCCATCAGTGAGTTTTGCTCAAAACTCACTGATATACCTAAACCACTCCTATAGCATTGGTGATACAGCAAGATTAGAGGTTTCGGCACCCAAAATCTCATCTCCTAGCTCAACCCTGTCTACTGATATAGGGTTTTCAGAATTCCAAATATGGTAGGTCCATCAGTGAGTTTTGCTCAAAACTCACTGATATACCTAAACCACTCCTATAGCATTGGTGATACAACAAGATTAGATGTTTCGATGCCCAAAATTTCATCTCCTAGACCACTCCTATTAGATGTTTCGGCACCTAAACTCACTGATATACCTAAACTACTCCTATATAATATGTAATTATATATTAAACATTTTTATAAAAAAATTTTTTATATCAATGATGGAGGGCCTGAAGTCTGATGACTTCAGGCCCTCCTTGGTCCTGAAGTCGGATGACTTCAGGCCCCAGGGCACTGAAAATTTTTTAATTTTAAAAATATTTTTTTATATTTAATTGTTATTTATTAAATTAATTATTTATAGGATCTAAAGTTATTTGACTTCAGACCCTCTTGGGATGACTTCAGACCCTGTGTTTGAATCTGAAATTAAGTGTTTTGATACGTTTTTTATATATTAATATATTTTTAAAATAAAAAAAAATTGAGTCCACGTCGGGCCTGAATCAAAAGATTTCAGGCCCACGCTGGGCCTGAAATAAATTATTTCAGGCCAACGCTGGACCTGAAATAAAAATATTTCAGGCCCAGAGTGGGCCTGAAATTTTTTATTTCAGGCCCAGCGTGGGCCTGAAATCAACAGATTTCAGGCCCACGCTCTTTCTTTTCAATTTATTTTCAATTTTTTTACATTAATGAATTTATTAAATATTATTTAATATATTAATTTCTATTAATTAATTATAAAAATTATTTATTTGTATTTTTAAATAAGTTAGATGATTTAATTACGGTAGACCTTACGTTTTTTTTTCTATTACTGTAGATCTTACATTAGGAATTTTTATTTGCATGCGTGCACATTAGGATAAAAATTATTTATTTATATTTTTTCAATTACTGTAGACCTTATGTTTTTTTTAGCGCCGATTCTAAATATATTATTTTAAAATAAAAGTATGAAACATCACGTGCTGGCGTCTCAAAATTTGTTATTGAGAGAGAAAGAAAAAGGCAGTGCATAGCAAGAGGGGTATAAGAGGAAGTTCACTAAAATTAGTGTGCCCTTTGGTGAAAATGAAACCATGGGATGCCTTTTGGTAAATACTAATTTTTGGGTGCGCCTTTTGATAAATTGCCATGTAAATTAAGAAGTGTGCGTGGCTTAGCATAGAAAAATTGATTTTTGTGTTAATTTTAACTATTAATCTGTCATTCTTGGGAACAAATTACAAAGCAAATCATATATTATTGTAAAGCTACGAATATCTACTTTCCAAAAAAAAATAGTGCTAAAAAATTATCCCTACAGAATGTGATGACCATTTTAGTTGTAGTCTGCCATACTGAAAATATTGTTCGGGAAAGATTACTTAGGAAGGATATATTGCTCGAGAAAATTTACTTAGGAAGCGGATATATTACTCAAGAAATATATATTGCTCAGAAAAGATTACTCAGGAAGGATATATTGCTCAACAATTAGATGGAGTCAATCTTCTTTTTTTTTTGTTTTGATAATCTTGATGATCTTCTTGGAACTTAAAGAGGTTGATGAGACTTTAATATCTCTCCATACTTTTCCATTATTCAACTCACATTTATTCTCATGGCTTAGGAAATATAAACCCATTTAATTAGACCATAGAAGATATAAACCTAGTTTAATGAGGTCTTAGAAAATATAAACCACATTTAATGAATTTTGACTTGTCTTGGAGGGTTATTTCATGTCTTGCCTATAAAGACTATCTTTTGTATTGTGGACAGATTGATTAGTTTTGAGATTAAAATATATTTGAGCTTTTAAATTTGTTGGAAGATTTATCTTCTTGATTATCTCTCTAAACTCTTGATGGATTTCCTAGAGAGGTGAGGATTGTGCCTTAATTGTGTTACCTCTTATTTCTCCTACACTTTTCAATGTCTTGGCTTCTCACCATCAACTAATGTCCTAGATATTTTAACCCACTAGAAGAAAATACTCTATAATGCGTTGTAGTTGGGAATCGAATTATGTGTGCTTGATTAAGTTGCCAAGCATCTTATCATTACATCAATATTGTCTCCTAGACAATTATTGTCAATACATGTGAAAAAATTGATTTACTTATCCTAAATGTTCATTATTGTTGATTCTACAGTGCAATAAAGAAAATAAATCAAGATAATCAGGCGCCGGAGGGATTTTATTCTCCAAATTCGATTTCGTATATGACAATGTAGGATCTAAGGGCATCCATAGTGGTGGAAATTCTTCGAGAACTCTTCCAAAGTGAGAGATATGTGAGATTTGTTACTATTCAAGGTGAGATGTGTGGAGATTTTTTTACCCTTAAAGGTTTTACGTGGGTCTAAGGGCATCCATGCACATCAAAAGTAAAAAACGTCGCACATGTCTTCACTATCAAAAAATCTCTCAATCACTTCTTTATAAATCTCACACTTTTTCATTATATATAATTCTCATCTCTCATTCATATTTTATATTATATAAAATTAAATTTTTATAAAATAAATCCATAAATTATTAACATGGTGGCTAATTTGTTAACAAATATATATATTTAAATCTATCTATATATATATATAAACAAATATTATAAAAAATATTATATTATTAAAAAACAATTGAAGAAGTGGCTCCGTAAAAGATTAAACGACGAAGCTTATTCCACATCATAATGGGAGCTCCCAAATTCTAAGAGCATCCACGGTCGTGGAAACTCTTGGAGAGCTTTTTTGTTGTCACATTCGCGCCATGTCTAAGTAAAAAATCCGACACATCCTTCAACAATTCCTTCATGAGTCCCATATTTTTTTTATTATATTAGTGATGTGTACACCCGTTGCGTGTATAATATAATACATAAATATATGTGAATTTTATCTCACCCTACGATTGAGAATTTATTTAGTTAAAATTTGAAATTATCTTTTTTTTTAATTTGATAAATTTTTTTCTAAAATTTTAATTTAGGGTTAAATAAGATTTAAAATTTTCTTTTTAATATTTGTAATTATAGATTTATTTTTTGAATTTGTATTTTTAATATTTATGATTTTATTTTTTGATTTTTAAAATTTGAAGGATAAAAGTTGAAATTACTAATAAGCCTTGAAATTCTTTTCAGTGTAAAAAGAAAAAAAATATTAATGTAACATAATTTGATCTTCATCATATCAATTGAGATTTGATTAGTAAAAAATCCAGATTCTTAATTAAATAGTAAGATATATTTCTAATCTCAACTTAGTATTTCATATTATATATAATTTAATTTTTATAAAATTTGTATCCATAAATTAAAAAAAATGCATTAATATTACAGTACATAAAAACAACAATCAAACCTTATCCCATTATGTGAGGTCTGCTATATGGATCCTTCTATACTATTGGACTCTGTCCTCTATTATATCATGATCTATATTTAAATAAAATTTATCTTGTTTTGTTGTTGCTAACCAAGACTTTTTTGGCCTTCTTCTCCCTCATTTAATGTGCGTGTTTATAATAGTTTCACGTCGTCTAATAGGGGCATTTATTAGTTGTCTAAGTAGATGTCTGTACCATCTTAAAAGTGTCTCTTGAAATTTTTCTTCAATAGATGCACATCCGACTTTAACTTTAATACTCTCATTCCTTATTCTGTCTATCCTTATATGTTACACATCCACCTTAACATCCTTATCTCTGCAACTATCATCTTTTGCTCATGCGCCCAAGTCATAACCCAAAATTCAATACTATATAATTAACATAGCAGGTCTAGCTATCGTTTTGTAGAACTTCCCTTTAAATTTTAGAGGTATTTTAAAATCACATAAAACACTCAATGCTAACTTTCATTTCAACCATCCTGCTTGTATTCTATGTACATAAGACATATATGTTAATCCCTCCATCACTATGGAAAAATGATCCTAAATACTCAAAGCTCTTAGTTTTAGATAACTCGTCATCATCTATCTTAACAATTGTCTCATTACGTCTAATATTACTAAACTTAAATTCCATATATTATATCTTTACTCCACTATACCTAAAATCTTTCACTTCTAGTGTTTCCGCCAAGATTCTAGTTTAGAATTTACTCCTTCACACGTCTCGTCTATCAAAACAATATCATCTGCAAACAACATGCATCATGGTACTGTATCTTGAATGTGTCAAGTGTGTTCATCCATGATTAGTGTAAAAAGATAAGGACTTAGAGTTGATCCTTAATGTAACCCTATCCTTATTGAAAATACATCAGTTAATCTGCTTAAAGTCTTAACTCTGGTTGTTACATCTTCATATATACCCTTAATTAGTTAAATATATATTATGCTAACGTCTTTCTTTTCTAAAATTCTCCATATAATTTCTCTTGGGGTCCTATCATAAACTTTTCTAAATTGATTAATATCATGTGTAGATCTTCTTTTACTTTTGATACTTTTCAATTAATTATCTAAGAAAATGTATAACTTCTATTATCGACCTTTCAAGCATGAACCCAAATTGATTTTCGGTCACCATGGTCTCCTTTCTTAATCTTTTTTTAATACTCTTTCCCAAAGTTTCATGGTATAACTCATTAGTTTAATACCCTTATATTTTGCACAATTTTGTATGTCTTTTTTTTCTTATATAAAGGAACTAGAGTACTTACCCTCTATTGATTAAGTTTTTTTTTGTTTTTAATATCATAGTAAATAATTTTGTAAGTTATTCAATACCTTATTTACCTAAACATTTCCATACTTCTATTAGGATATCATTTGGTCCCACGGCTTTTCCATTTTGCATCCCTTTCAAAGCTTGGTCTACTTCTAAAGTTTGAATATTATGATAAAAATTAAAATTTCTATACTCATTTGAATTATTTAAATTGCCTAAGTTAAGTTGGTCCCCTAAACCTTCACTAAAAATTGATGAAAGTAAATCCTCCACCACGCTTTTATTTCGCTATCATTTACTAGTACTATATTACATTCATCTTACCCCCGAGGTTGGAAAAACCTCGTTAATCATTTTTTTATATTGCATTAATCTTTAATGCATCTTATTTGGCTGAGAGCTCTTGTTTTTCTTTTTCTCGCTTTAGCTATTTTATAAATGTCTCTGATGGGGCTGGATAGCCCGTGCCCGACATGGGGGATGAAGAAGCCAAGAACACGACTTAACCTCTCCCCTCAGGCCCTAGGCCCCCCCCCCCAGTTCGGGGGAGTGCCTGGTCGGGGGTGTGCTCGGGAGATATTGCACCCAAAGACCCCCGAGCTCACCTCGGGAGGCGGAGTCTCCGCAACAACCGACCTCAGGAGCCCCGACTGCCTCAAATAGAAGGATAATGACGCGGACTGTGTCAAATGATACCCCTTTACCCCCGAAAGCAGGGGGTGCAGCCTGAATATCGGCTACGTGGCGCCGCTAAAGGGGGTACGATTAGTCAGCCGACACTGGTATAAAAGGTAGTTCAACCCCTCCGGTAAGGGGGATACAATCTCTTATCTTCGCATACTACCTTTCTTTCTCACTACCAATCGGACAATCTACTGACTTGAGCGTCGGAGTGGACTCCGCCAGACCCCCGCCGGTGTGTCCCCCTAACGCTTGTGTTACTCTTGTAGGATCCCCCTCAAGTTCCTCATCGACATAGTCATCCCTGCCGGGGATGATCCCCAGTGACTGGTCATCGCCGACAACTCCTTCCGGAACAGTCTCTTTCCTCTTCTTTTATATTCAAGTTTTTTTTATAATTGTTCAAAAGTTTTATTTTTTGCTTCATTCACTTCTTTCTTAATCTCTTTCTTGGCTATTATATATTTTTTTATGTTTTCCTCATTCTTACAAATATATAATTCCTTATAGGCTATTCATTTTTTCCTTCACTTTATCTTGTACTTTCTCATTCCACCACAAAAATTCCTTTGTTGGTGGTGCTTCCATCTTTAACTTACTGAGTACACCCTTAGCTATTATTTTTAACTTTGATACCATCTTATCCCATGTTGTATTAGAGTCAATGTATATTTCATCTAATACTTGATTTCTACCTATTCCTTCAATATGTTTTGTTTCCCATCCTTTAACTTCCACCACTTAATTTTAGCAGTCGTGTATCTTTTTTCTCTATTGATATTATGATTAAAGCATATATCCAACACTGCTAATTTATGTTGGGTAGTTAAGCTTTCTCCAGGGATGACCTTACAATGTTTATAAATCTTTCTATCTCTCTTCCTAACCATAAAAAAGTCAATTTACAATTTATTATTCCCACTATTGAGTGTGGCCAAGTGTTCTTCTTTTTTCTTAAAAAATATATTAGCTATTATAAGGTCATATGCTATAGCATAATTTAATATATAGTTTTTCCTTTTTTATTTCTAGTTCCAAACCCATAACCCCCATGTACGCTCTCACATTCTTCATTTTTCACTTCAACATATTCATTTAGATCGCCCCTATTAAAATTATTTCATTTGGCGGAATATTTTGTAATGCCTCATCTAAATCGTCCCAAAATCTTGATTTAGTTTCTTCATCTAATCATACTTGAAGTGCATATATGCTAATTACTTTCACAACTTCTTCGCCACTACTATCTTGATAGCTATAATTCTATCCCCTTTTCCAACTACTCCAACAGCTTTATCTTTTAAAGAACTATCTATAAAAATACTCATTTCATTTGTTGTTTTACTCTTTCCTATATACCATAATTTAAAACCCTAGTTCTCTATCATTTTTGCCTTCTTGCCTACCCATTTTGTCTCTTGCACACACAAAATATTAATTTTTCTCTTAATCACCGTATCTACTACCTCCATGATTTTACTAGTGAGAATTCGTATATTTCATGTTTCAAATCTCAGACAATTAGTTTTCTTATAATGTTTATTCTTATCTTACCTATGGTGTGAGAACTCTTGTCTATTTAACACTACACCTAAATCCTTATGGAGTTGTAGCAATCCTTGCCTAGACATTACAATCAGACCCTACAACACAAACCCTTGCATATTTAGCACTACACCTGAGTTCTGGAGATGTAGCGGTCTTTGCTGAGATGTTACAGTCAGGCCTTGCAACACATTCCTTCCAGAGAATATCTTAGTATTAGCATAATAGTTTAATGGATTCATTCATTGAGTATTTATCATAGTTTTTTTATGTTGGCTGGCAACCTAACGCAACCCTCCTCCTTTATCTGGGCTTGGGACTGACCATGACTAGGTCGTCATAGGCGGAGTTTATTACCATACATATATCGCAATTAATAAATTACTTTTTCATTGATTACGACCGTAGCATACCTAGATATACTCAACCAAGTCAACTCGAAGTTGATGATATAGTTGATTATCACGTAGCTCATAATTTCTCCGAACGTATTCTGGGAATTCTTGGGCAGAGCCTTGAAATATTTGTGATAGAGAATCTCCATCTCACCAATTGACTATTACATCTCTCTCATTCTCAATAATCATGTTGTGCAAAATAATGCATGTATATATGATGTCCTTCAAATTATCCTTGTACTAAAATCGTCTTGGACCTCTAATCATTGTCTATCGAGATTGGAGCACCTTAAATGCCTACTCGACATCCTTTCTCACTATTTTTTGTCATTCCTTAAATATTTTTCTCTTGGGATACTGGGAGCATAGAAAACTCTTGACGAAAGTAGCTCATTCTAGATGGATCTGATTGGTCAGATAGTATCTTTTGTATATTGTATATTGTATACTATTAATTGTAAAGTTAACCTTGAGTGCATTTCCTTGTCATATGTTGAATAAAGGTGATTCGTTAATCACATTGATATCATTACATGTCCCCGCAATCCTAAAAAAGGCCTATCCTACCCACAAGTCCACAGATGTGACTACTTCAAGTATAATTGTTGGGACACCATGATCTCCCCGAGTAAATTGGACTTTCCAAGTGACAAAGTAATTTTTTCATTGTCAATGCATACAATCAAGACTACGCAACATGCTAAGGGAGTCATGTCTTTTGCTTATGCATTTCAAGCAAGCGTTGGATATCAACAGCATTAGATTTTCTTAAACATTGGGCCTCGAACATTTCAATTACACATTGACAAATGTTGAATAAGCATTGGATAATAGTTGTTTCAGCAATCCACAAGTACTCATCATAATGATCAGCAAGGACTCCATATGCCAATTGAGAGATAGTTGTCGTACATTTTTGAAGTAGTGACAAACCTTTTTTTCTTGCCGCATCGGCATTTCATTGAAAATATTCTGAATGATTTTTTAAGGCATCGACTATATATACAAAGGAATAACCTTCTTTGCATTTGGAATCGATGTGGTAATATGTCACCAGGATACACTGGCTCATCAGATAAGTAATTATTGAAAAGACGAGCATGTCCAACTTCACGATCCCAATTCAAATACCTTCTCCTTTGTGTTTTGCCTGAAGAATTTTGAGCTCATTGACATATTGTTTGTCGCTGCTTATATACCCGAAGCATTCTTTATTCATCAATATCCTCGGTATCTTCCATTAATTTATTAATATTTCTCTATAATTTATGGAGCATAGAGCGATCTGGATTTTCAACCTTTTAAAATAAATGAAGATATTTTAATAGTTGAAAGAAGTAAAGAGTTGAGAAAATGATATAAAGAATACCTAATTGATAATATATTTATAGATATTTTTTTAAGCTTGGCTCAACTCGTCTTGTTTACATCCCAACTCACACACAGAAAGTGCATCAATTTTGGAGTTTTATTTTAGTATCACTAAAATAAAGTGGGCCTAAGGTTTAAGTATGAAATTCATTTTAGATTTTAAACTTGTTGGATTTATGAGTTAATCTAATTAGTTCTTAAATATTTTGGATTAATGGGTTAATCTAAAATGGGGTTGAGTTTTTCAAACAATCCTAGACCAAATAAAGCTCACGGTTTGAATATCCACATTTGTATTTTCGTTTGCATTTTGGATACAAATGTAAAATAAAATAAAAGGAAAATGTCTTATTAGATGAGACTTGGAGGCTGAGTATTTTTTGAACATGATCTTATCTAATAAGATTGTGTCAACCCTAAAAGTTAGGATTGTCACGTCCCTAGAGGCACATGCTTACTCGAAAATCGGGCAGTATCTCTCCTGTATAGCGGACAAGTTGGGACATATACTACATCATCTCATCATATAAGATGACTCAGCCATCAAAACTGGAAATAAAATACACATCCATGCAGTTTATAATAATAAAACTGATAAATATAAACTAAGCTTAAATATTTCAAACTGTCAATGTCTTTTAAACGAAATAAAACTAACGGAAAGTCCGAATACAAAGAAAGACTCCAACATGAATCCAAAATAAACATATCTCTAATACGAGAATATCGGACCAATAAAAACATATCCAGTCTAGAAAATGAAAATACGGAAACAACGAAAATGCAGAAATAAAGTACTGCGATAATAACCCAATATGGAGACAAACTCGACAACGTGGGACTGACAACTGGATCCTCTCCTGGCTCCAAGAAATGCAACCACCTGCTATCTGAAATAAAAAGAAGAAGCAGGGGTGGTGAGTCTGAGCGGACTCAGTAGGTATATGAATAGACAATAAGAATGATATATTAAGATAAAACATGTAAGAAAATCAACAGATACAATCCATAAGGAATATAAGGAGACATAAACATATACAAAATATATAAAACGACATGGTATATAATATAATGACAACTAAACATGTAAGAAAAATCACATGATATAACAACATCAAAACCTCTAAGCACGTATAAAACAACGCGACATCAAAATCTCGATATATACATGCATGTCAACCAAATGCAACAATCATAGCTCATATGAATGTAACAAATACAAGAAAATGAATAAATGCAATCAATGCTCAAGCCGCCAACACATCACATCTATGTGACCAAGTGGGTAGGGGTGTGACAACTGTATGCACTCCAACGAATATCACTAATACACGTGGTTGAGTGGACAGTATGCTGAGGAGCCAATTGCTCCAAACCCCGGAATAAGGGGGAGCTATCAACAGCTCTAATGCTGGGAGCCAACTGCTCCAAACCCCGGAATAAAGGGGGAGCTATCAACAACTCTAATACCCTCTAAAACAACGGTGAGGGTGTCACTGTTTACCTACAACTCCAACATGTGTGACATAACAGACAGTTGCTCACACTCTAGCAACTACCCCGGAATTAGGGGGAGCTATCAACAGCTCTAATGTTGGGGAGCCAACTGCTCCAAACCCCGGAATAAAGGGGGAGCTATCAACAGCTCTAATGCTGGGGAGCCAACTGCTCCAAACCCCGAAATAAAGGGGGAGCTATCAACAGCTCTAATACCCTCTAAAACAACGGTGAGGGTGTCACTGTTTACCTACAACTCCAACATGTGTGACATAACAGACAGTTGCTCGCACTCTAGCAATTACCACGACAACAAGTGGTTGAGTGAACTGAGCAACTAAAAGACTAATGACGGCTTAATCAAATGAAAGTCAATAGTCGTTAGTATGCAATGTGCAGATATGGTGCATGATACAAGATGCACGAACAACCGGAAAACAATGATGCGCCAGTAAAAACAACAAGTATCAGAAACCAACTAGGAACCAACCAGAAGCCAACTAGAAACCAACGAACATGCAACTAAACTACTAGGTAGGATATTTCTAATGTCAAATAAACATAGTTGTGTTTAAGGAACCTCTAAGTACTCGCGTACAAGCGATACTTTATAGAACAGAAATTCAACGGAAGACTGTACGGATACAAAATTTCGAATAACTCGAAGATCAACGAAGAAAGGTATCAATGGCGACAATAACAATCAACGATAAAGAACAAGGTCGAGCATCCTAGTTAGACATAAACAACCATGCTTAAAGATAAAAGAACTACACGAGTATAAAGGAGAAATACCTGCCTTTAAATGTAGGGTATCATATCCGCCTTCAAGTCCGAAGATCAACTCGTGCTCCAATCGTACAAGTAGAGGAATATGGTGTTGGAAACGAATGGCTAGAGAGGGGGGGTGAATATAGCCAATCTCTCTTTGACTTTAAACACTTATCAAGATTTCTGCACTCAACTTATCAGTAGCACAGCGGAAGAAGCAAAGGAAAACGAAGCAGTGCAGTAAACTAAAAACAGAAATGAAAGCAAACAAAGACAGCTACCAAGATCGCTAACAAGAGGGTTTACAAGGTTCGGGGATAACTTGCCCCTACTCGTTGGCGTGCCCTTAAGGTGGGCGATCCCTTGATCGTCGGCAGATTAAGCCCCGGTGTTCACCGGATATAACGCAACCTCCTTCTCGGTGGAGAAACCTCTCCACAGCGTTTCAAACAAGAATATAGATTTAAGCTTAATGAAACACAGAGAATACTCTTACTCAGTACCTAGCAAGGACAAGAGCACAACGAGCTTATCCCAAGCTCCACCCAGCGACGATCTCACGCAAGGACTCCCTCCTTCGTGTCTTCTCACTGTTGGACTTCAAGCTCCTTGTTCTTTCCTCCCAGCACTTACGTAAGAGTTGGTTGCTTCTCAATTGTAGTTGCTTGCTCAAAGTGATGAAGACTTCAGAAACACAGCAAGCAAGTTGTGGAGAAACACAAAACGCAGCAAGAACTTCAGCAAGCTCAACACAGAAAACTGTCGAACACATCTCTGCTTCAGCCGAAGACTTCTTCTTTTTGTTTCTCCACCAAGCATCAGATGACACCATCCCTGTAGCTCCCAGCTGCTCATCTGCCAACGCTAGCTACCACTGAGTTATCCCTGGACTCCCTGAGCTTCTCTCAACCAAGCTCCAGTCTCAGCTCCAGCCTGTAGCTCGGCCGTTGCAACTTGAGATGGAGAAACGGACAAACCTGCTCCAAGGAAAGCCTCCATTGACTTCTCCTTGAGTGTTTGAATCCTCCCCTGTCATCTGCAGCTTAATCAGACTGTTAGAGAAGTATATCACAGAGTAAATCAAATATCAAAAAGCAAACAGCAGCAAATCGGATATGGTCAGCCGCGATCAGAGCATCTGACAGTGCAATTTGAATTAAAGTGATCGGTCACCGGACCGATCCAGGGCTTGTGGGTCGGTCACCAGACCGATCCACTGCTTCGCTGGGATTCCCAGCTCGCGCGGCTATACACGCCTGATCGATCACCGGACCGATCTGAGTGAAGCCTGATCGGTCACCGGACCGATCTGAGTGAAGCCTGATCGGTCACCAGACCGATCAGAGTGAAGCCTGATCGGTCACTCAGACCGATCAGGACAAATGAACAGTGATTCTTTAATCAGATCCTAAGTCCCTGATCGGTCACCGGACCGATCCAGGGTCTGATCTGGAGGAGAACTCACTCACTGTTCGCTCCCTGATCGGTCACCAGACCGATCAGGCGCAAGTCAGTGAGGAAGTTGCTTGCTCCCTGATTGGTCACCGGACCGATCATACATCGCTGGATCGGTCACCAGACCGATCCATAAAGGAGCAGCGTGCCAATATCCCTGATCGGTCACCAGACCGATCCAGGGAGTCAAACCCAGCCCTCCAAGCTAGGGTTCCATCCACCTTAGCCCTCCAAGCCAAGGATTTCACCATCTAACTCTCTAAGTTGGGAATTTGCACCTAACCCTCAAAGTTAGGACTTTTCAGCTAGCCCTCCAAGCTAGGACTTTTCACCCAACCCTTCCGAGTTAGAATTTCATCCAACCTAGCCCTCCAAGCTAGGCACCTGACCCTCCAAGCCAGGACTTTTTCACCTAATTCTCCAAGATGGAAATTTGCACCTAACCCTCCAAGTTAGGACTTTTCACCTAGCCCTCCAAGCTAGGACTTTTCACCCACCTCTTCCGAATTAGGACTTTTCATACACCTAGCCCTCCAAGCTAGGATTTTCAACACCTAACCCTCCAGGTTAGGATTTTCCAACACCTAGCCCTCCAGACTAGGATTTTCAACACCTAACCCTCCAGGTTAGGATTTTCCAACACCTAGCCCTCCAAACTAGGATATTCCATACCATGCCTGATCCCCGATCAGGACTTAATCATAATCAATCATCATCCACCTAAACTAAAATCGGTGTCTACACCAAAACAACAATCAGGGCCAGACTGCATCAACAATCTCCCCTTTTTGTTGTTTGACAACCCGATTTTAAGTTTAGGGATTCTTAATCAAGTTTTTCAAATTTTGAATCATAGGGGAATCCAGATCCTCCCCCTACAACATGATCATCCTAAACTTAACCAATCCACACTCTCCCCCTTTGTCGAACACCAAAAAGGGACTAGAGGGGCTGTTAAGTTTATAACAAACTCCCCCTCAACCCTAGGGGTATCCCAGAACAACAAAGATTCGATGGAATTGTTTTTGAAGCATATGATATCATGTGGAAAAGATAGATCAAGATGAAACCATCACATACATCATATCAAAACAGGCATATGTATCATATGAGCATAGCATCATAAGCATAATCATGGCAATGTAGCAAGTATGCAAATAGTAGTCATCATAGCATCAACAAGAAGCATACTAAAGTAGAATAAAAACGCAGAAAGGCAGACATGGCAATTCATGAAATATCCAGATAAAATAAAAGATGCGATACACATGCATCACAGTCAAAGTACGTGTGGCACAAGGCCACAATAGTCAAGTCAAGGGGCAGTCAGCCAAACGTCACACAACCGAGTAGTCAAATACACATATCAGCAGGAGAGACAACCAAACTCAACTATCAGCGGGGGGATCCTCATCATGCACGAGATCGTCCATCGTGGTATCAGTAGGAGCAAAGGACCCTGGTGCAGTACTCGATGAAGGTGCACCTCCTAGAAATGTGTGGTTGTGCCACTCATCATACCATGTCTGCTGGAGGGTACGGGTCCCCGAGACCTCGGTCTCTATCCTGGTCAGTCGGCAATCAACGGAGCGAAAGCCTGACCGAAACTCCTCGCGATCTGCCGCCCCCAATTGAATAAACTCCTGTAGCGTATGATCCAGCTCTGAGATCTTCCAGCGCAGATCTGGATCCGGCTCGTCGTAGTCATCATCATCAACAGCAACAGCGGCTGGCGCCTGAACCTGTGGACCTCCCCTCAGTAACTCACCAAGAACCCTACCATCTTTCCAAACCAACATCTGATCGTGCCCCCGAACAATGATGCCGGACTTGGCGAATGCTCGCCGGCCAAGTCTGCAATCCTATCGGACCATAGGCATCGTCCGACCCTTGGTGACATCAACACCAACTGACATGAGCCAGTCGGTGATGACGTGACCAAAAGGCATGTAGACCATGCGTCGGCTGGGCTCTCGATAAGATAAGATGGACTGGAAGATGCTCTCCATGATATCGAAGTCCAATCGGCAGTGCATGCCGTAGAGCATCAGACAGTGATAGGGTCGGATTTCAGTTAAAGGTTTGGAGGTGATTGGGAGGATACAGTTTGTGATAATCTTGAATAATATGTAGCTAGTGGGAGAAAGACGCAGTGCAACAAAGGTAGGAAAGTCAGGACCCAGCTCATCGAGACCGGCTGGGCGGGGATGACCAAAGAAATACTGATGGACAGAATCAGGGGTAACATCTGCAAATAGTGCTAGTAGAGGATTAGGAAGCTCAGGATAGATCGAATTCATATTTGGTGATCGTCGACCACCCAGAAACTCGGCAAGTATGTCATAGGAAAAATTGAGAGTCCTTTTGGCGACTCGAGTAGTGAACTCGAAGCCGCCTTGAGGACCCTGCTGAAGATTATTGTAAAACTCCGAGACAAGGTCATAGTTGATGGTTCGCTCTAAGGAGAGGAGGAAACCAAGATTGTAATGCAGGACTATCTCCATGACCGATGGACAATACTCAGTCAGGAAGGGGACATCGATTGATCGGCAGGGTAGCATTTTGAAAGTCCTTGACTGGAAGGCCTGTTCACAAGCCGCATTCGGGAATCAGGAGCTCGAAGAAGGCTGAGGCCTTCTGGAGGGCGCAGGTGAAGAGGGGGCTTTCCCCCTCGAGCTGCCCTCAACAGCATCCTTCCCTTTAGAAGATTTTCTAGAGAATTGAAATGATCAAGACACAGAATTTGAACAGGAATTGATCATACACGGTTTGAATCAATTAAGCAAGGTTGATACAAATGTAGGTTGAATCACACAAAATCAAGAGTTGATCATACAAAGATAAGACCCAATCATAAGGTAGACATTAGATCAAGATCAAAAGTAGGATAATAATGAGGTGAAAAATCGATTTGGTCATTTGGTGAGAAAGTAAGGTCACGGCAAATCCAAGAGGGTCACGACACCACACCAAGAATAAGCACCAAAACATGATTAGCTCCACAACATAATTTATGAAATGATTTGTAAAGGAAGCTAAACCAAAAACTCACTTTGGTGCCATTAGTAGAGTTCTTGAGTCGGAAGGGAAAAACGCTTGCGCAGGAAGAGCCTCGGCGCAAGACAGAAACGCAGAAGACTTGCAGAGAACAGGGGACGCCCGTAGAGACCTTTGCACACACTCGCACACACACGAAAGAGGGAGACGACAGCACTGGAGAGCTCTCGTATGAAGCAAAGGTTGCGCGAGTGGGAGGTTTCGGCGCTAGGGTTCGACAATGAGGGGTTTTGGGAGGATTTAATCGGTAGGTGGATCGGTCCACCAACCAGATTTCAATGCATCTGAACGGATCACCGTTCGATCTGATCGCGCCCAGACCAATCAGGCTATAGCCTGATCGGACTGAACCGAGCCTGATCGGTCGGGTGACCGATCAGGCAAGCTCCTGATCGATCGGTTGATCGATCAAGGAGAGATCAGTAGGCTCGGGAGGCTTACTGTGAGCCCCTTGATCGGTCTGTGGACCGGTCCAAGCAGGGTGCCAGATCGGTCCGGGGACCGATCCAGGGTGGCTCACTAAACTTGGTCAAAATTTCGAAAAGTCACTGCTTGCCTCACTGATCAGTCTGTGGACCGATCACCATAGGAAGGAGCCAGATCGGTCTGGAGACCGATCAGCCCTATGCCTGATCGGTCCGGTGACCGATCAGGGTTCCTGATACTCCCTGATACGAACTGAAATGTTCAGTTTCAAAATTTCTGAAACTTTCCAACGAGATCTGATGAAGTTTATCGAACTTTGATATGATCCCATGACTAAAATTGATCCCTGAACAAGGATCAAGAGTCCTTATAGATTCAACAATCACTTTGGTCCATCCAAATGGAGTCAAACTCAATCAACAATCATGCAAGCAAATTCAATCAAGTTTTGTTCCAAATTCAAGTTTCCAATCAAGTTGCCTTGATTGGAATGTCCAAGTATGATCATGGAGCCATATACACATATGTTATGCAATGGTTTTCCCCATACTTGGTCACCACAGTGATTATTATCTCGTCAACTTAATTTCTCAAGAGATGCATTGACATTTTGAGAAATTTAGTTGAACCTAACATCTCACCCCATATCTAGCAAACAAAATCGTTTTGTTAAACCTTATAGTTTGTGTGAGATGTCCCCATAGTTATCCAATTGTTTCCCAACAATTTTGAAATAATCATGAAGGGTTTGAAAGCAATTTGAAAATCATGAAGCACGACACATTCCCAACTCCCGTCTTAGGAAACTAAATTCATTTTCGGGGAGTGGTTTAGTGAAAATGCCAGCTAGGTTTGACTTGGAATCTACATGTGAGAGTACAATATCTCCCCTAGCTACATGATCCCTAATGAAGTGGTGACGCACTTCAATATGTTTGGTCCTCGAATGATGGACTGGATTCTTAGTTAAGTTAATTGTGCTAATGTTATCACATATCACTTGCACACCCTTGTAACTCAATCTATAGTCCTCTAAAGTATGTATCATCCACAACAATTGTGATACACTCTCTCCCATGACGATATATTCTGCCTCGGTCGTGGAGAGAGCAACACAATGTTGCTTCCGACTTGACCAACTTACTAAGGACGAACCTAAGAATTGGCAACCCCCACTTGTGCTCTTTCGGTCCAACTTACATCCAGCGTAGTCGGAATCCATATAACCAATTAAATCAAATGATTCGGTACGGGGGTACCATAGACCGACTCCAATTGTGCCTTTGAGATATCTCAAAATTCGCTTAACAGCGATTAGGTGAGATTCCTTGGCACAAACTTGATACCTAGCGCACATACCCACAGTAAATAGTATATCAAGTCGACTAGCTGTAAGGTATAGCAAACTACCTATCATGCTTCGATATTGAGTCAAATCAACATGTTTACCACTTTCATCATTGTCTAATCTGGTGTTTGTAGCCATAGGAGTGGTTACCTCTTAATGAATCACTCATATTGAATTTTCGAAACATTTCTTGTGTGTATTTCGATTGGTGCACATGTATCCCATCACGAGTTTGCTTGATTTCGAGTCCAAGGAAGAAAGTCAACTCTCCCACTAGACTCATCTCAAATTCATTTTCCATGTGTCCAATAAACTCATTCAAATAGCCCTTATTGTTTGAGCCACAAATTATGTCATCGACATATACTTGGGCTACAAAAATATTGTCACCATCTCTTCGTAGAAATAGTGTAGGGTCTATTTGGCCTCTAACGAAGCCCTTCTCAATTAGAAATGTCGACAACCGCTCATACCAAGCTCGGGGTGCTTGTTTAAGGCCATAAAGTGCCTTTTTGAGCTTGAACACGTGGTTTGGAAGTTCGGTACTCTCAAACCCCGGAGGTTGTTCGACGTAGACCTCTTCTCTAATCAAACCATTTAGAAAGGCCGATTTGACGTCCATTTGATATAATTTGAAACCACGATGTGCTGCAAATGCAAGCATCAATCGGATGGACTCTAATCGTGCCACAGGAGCATAGGTCTCATCATAATCAAGGCCTTCAACTTGACTGTAGCCCTTGGCTACCAAGCGTGCCTTGTTTCTAATGATTTCTCCCTTATGGTTCAATTTGTTCTTGAAGACCCATTTGGTTCCAATAATGGAGGTCTTCTTGGGTCTAGGGACTAAGTCCCAAACTTGACTCCTTTCGAATTGACCTAGTTCATCTTGCATTGCAATGATCCAATCGGGATCATTTAATGCTTCATCAATTTTCCTAGGTTCAATTTCTGAAATTAGGGCAACTTCATTAGCCTCATTCCGGAAGAATGATCTAGTTCTAACCCCCTGATGGATGTCTCCAACAATTTGGTCTTGGGGATGACTAGAGGCTAATCTAGTTTGCCTAGGGGTTGGTGGTGCTTCTTGAACAGGTTCACTAGACAGAAATTCAGTCTCAGGATCCAGCTGATCAATGGGTTGTCTAGGTTCACCGTCATCAGACTCATCACCATCAACAACACTCGGAGTTTCATTTAAACTTAGTCTCCTAAGTTCGAGTTGAACTCCTTCTACATTTTCTGATTGGTCACTTGATTTTGGAATTTCTTCAAAGACCACATCAGAAGACTCTTCAACTAATCTAGATTTCTTGTTGTAGACTCGGTAGGCTTTGCTAACGAGGGAGTACCCGACTAGTATCCCTTCATCAGCCTTTGCCGTGAACTTTCCAAGGTGGCCCTTGGTGTTTAGAATGAACACCTTACAACCAAACACCCTAAGGTGTTTAACCATAGGTGGTTTCCCAAACCAAAGTTCATGGGGAGTCTTTCCTAGAAACCTATGAATGAGGACTCTGTTTTGCACATAGCAAGCTGTATTTACAGCTTCATCCCACAAGTAACTCGGGAGTGAGTACTCATTGAGCATGCTTCGTGTAGCCTCTTGTAAAACACGGTTCTTCCTCTCTACAACACCATTTTGTTGTGGTGTTCTAGGAGTAGAGAACTCATGCTTATAGCCTCTATCTTGACAAAATTCTAAAAACCTTTGGTTTTGAAATTCACCTCCATGATCACTTCTAATTGTCTTAATGGTTGATGATTTTTCATTTTCAACTCTTCTACAAAAAGAAATGAAGATATCTAAGGTTTGGTCCTTATATTTTAAAAAGTAAGTCCATGTATACCTAGTAAAATCATCAATGATAACAAAGCAATATCTACTTCCATTCAATGATATGATAGTACTACAATCAAATAGATCCATATGAAGTAAATCTAATGCATTGGAAGTACTTACAGCGCTTTTACCTTTATGTGCAGATTTTGTTTGCTTACCCATTTGACATGCATCACAAAGTTTGTCTTTCTCATACTTGATGCTCGGTAAGCCACGGACTAGTCCCTTGTTGGCCAACTTCCGGATGTTCTTCATGTTAACATGTGCTAACCTCCGGTGCCAAAGGGTGGACTCTTCTTCTCTTGACATGAGACACTTAGCAAAAGCATTAGTAGCACTTTTAAATGAAACTTGATAAATATTGTCTACTCTTGCTCCTACTAGTACCGTGTCCAAGGTGTCATGTTGTCTAACTAGACATTGACTTGGTTGGAAGTCAATTGTGTAACCCGTGTCACACAATTGACTCACACTTAGGAGATTAAATTTCATCCCTTTGACTAGAAGGACATTTGAAATTCTAAGACATTCGGATATTTGAATGTCTCCTATCCCTATGACATTAAGACAACCATTGTTACCAAATGATACATTACCTCTACTTTTCTTGTGAAGTGTAGTAAACAATGATCTATCCCCGGTCATGTGTTTGGAGCATCCACTATCAACGAACCAAGTTGATAGATGCTCCCCCTCAATCATAACCTACACAATTCGAAAAATAGAAGTTTTAGGTACCCAAACCTTGGGACCTAAAGCATCAACTAAACATGACTTAGGCACCCATGCCTTGACCACTTTCTTTTGAGTCTTGGGTGTCCTAGATTGTCTCATATCAGTCCTAGACATCAAAGACACGAATGAGGGTTCTTTGGGTCGGTAACCAATACCGGCTGCCCTTTGGGCATTTAGGATCATATCTAGGGTCTTAGAGCTAGTTGAGAACTTCCCAAGAATATTCTTGAGCTTTTCAACCTCACTCTTCAATGATTGGTTCTCCTCTACTAGCAAGTTATCATGCAAATCATTACTTCCTCAACCTTAGAGGATTTCAAAATTTCAATCTCATGTTTCAATGATTTAATTTCATCTTCTAACAATTCAACATGCAAATCATAATGTTATCATCCCTAGATGCCATCAATTGATCAACTTCTAATTGCAATGCTTTAACTTTATTTTTCGACTTTTTAAGCATACTAGTTAAACATACAATTGCTCTATAACACTTTTCAAGCTCGGGAGAAGTTACCTCTTCATCATCCGAAGATGATGAAGCCGCGTTTGAGGAACTTGAAGATTCATCACTGCTCTCCTCTCCAAGAGCCATGAGTGCCACATGCCTAGTGCTCTTCTCCTCCTTCTCTTCATCGGATGAGCTAGAGGATGACTCATCCCAAGTGGCCTTCAATGCCTTCTTCTTCTTCTTGGATTTTTCTTCTTTCTTTTTGGATTTCTCCTCCTTCTTCTTTAGCTTTGGACATTCACTCTTGAAATGTCCTTTTCTACCACACTCAAAGCAAGATGCATTAGTCTTATCAAGTTTGGATTCACTAGAGTTACCTCTACTCTTGAAGCGTCGATCCCTTCTCATCATTCTTCTCACAAAGTTCGCCATCTCGGAGGAAGAAGAGCCGCTGCCATCTTCCTCGGAATCGGACTCGGATTCGGAAGAGGATGAAGATGAAGAGACTTCCTTCTCCTTCTTCTTCTTGATGATTCGGTCCCCTGCAACTAAGGCAATCCCCTTCTCCTTGGGGCCTTTGTTAGCCATTTCATGCAATTCCATCTCACAAAATAAATCATCTAACTTTACAATGGAAAGATCCTTGGAAACTTTGTAGGCATCCACCATGGATGACCACAAAGCATTCCTTGGAAAGGCTTTCAAGACATACCTCACAAGGTCGCGATTCTCGACCTTTTCATCAATCGAATGAAGTCCATTGAGGACTTCCTTGAACCGGCTATGAAGCTCACTTACCGATTCATTCTCCTTCATGGAGAGATTTTGGAGTTGATTGAGGAACAAATCCCTCTTTGCGATCCTTGAGTCTCGGGTACCCTCGTGGAGCTCAATGAGTTTGTTCCACAAGTCCTTTGCACTTGTGAAAGGACCAACCTTGATGAGTTGGTCTTTGTTCATGCCACATTGTAGAGTGACAACCGCCTTCGCGTCGGCTTCACTCTTTCGCGTTTGTTCGGCAGTCCACCGTGAAGACTCGAGTTCTTTGCCTTTGTCATCCTTAGGAGGGGTAAAGCCCTCCTTCACCGCGAACCATGTGTGGATATCCATCTTCAAGTAATATTCCATCTTTGATCTCCAATACTGGAAATCGGAGCCATCAAAGAATGGAGGTCGGGTGGTGGAGAAGTCTTCTCTCAATGCCATCTTGTTGATAACTCTCGGATGTTAAGCCGCAAACAGAGCCCCAAGCTCTGATACCACTTGTTGGAAACGGATGGCTAGTGAGGGGGGGGTGAATATAGCCAATCTCTCTTGACTTAAACACTTATCAAGATTTCTGCACTCAACTTATCAATAACACAATGGAAGAAGCAAAAGAAAACGAAGCAGTGCAGAAAACTAAAAACAGAAATGAAAGCAAACAAAGACAGCTACCAAGATCGCTAACAAGAGGGTTTACAAGGTTCGGGGATAACTTGCCCCTACTCCTTGGCGTGCCCTTAAGGTGGGCGATCCCTTGATCGTCGGCAGATCAAGCCCCGGTGTTCACCGGATATAACGCAACCTCCTTCTCGGTGGAGAAACCTCTCCACAGCGTTTCAAACAAGAATATAGATTTAAGCTTAATGAAACACAGAGAATACTCTTACTCAGCACCTAGCAAGGACAAGAGCATAGCGAGCTTATCCCGAGCTCCACCCAGCGACGATCTCACGCAAGGACTCCCTCCTTCGTGTCTTCTCACTGTTGGACTCCAAGCTCCTGTTCTTACCTCCCAGCACTTACGTAAGAGTTGGTTGCTTCTCAATTGTAGTGCTTGCTCAAAGTGATGAAACTTCAGAAACACAGCAAGCAAGTTGTGGAGAAAACAAAGCGCAGCAAGAACTTCAGCAAGCTCAACACAGAAAACTGTCGAACACTTCTCTGCTTCAGCCGAAGTCTTCTTCTTTTTGTTTCTCCACCAAGCATCAGATGACACCATCCCTGCAGCTCCCAGCTGCTCATCTGCCAACTGCCAGCTACCACTGAGCTATCCCTGGACTCCCTGAGCTTCCCTCAGCCAAGCTCCAGTCTCAGCTCCAGTCTGCAGCTCGGCCGTTGCAACCTGAGATGGAGAAACGGACAAACCTGCTCCAAGGAAAGCCTCCATTGACTTCTCCTTGAGTGTTTGAATCCTCCCCTGTCATCTGCAGCTTAATCAGATTGTTAGAGCAGTATATCACACAGTAAATCAAATATCAAAGAAACAGCAGCGAATCGGATATGGTCAGACGCGATCAGAGCGTCTGACAGCGCAATTTGAATTAAAGTGATCGGTCACCGGACCGATCCAGGGCTTGTGGGTCGGTCACCAGACCGATCCACTGCTTCGCTGGGATTCCCAGCTCTCGCGGCTATACACGCCTGATCGGTCACCGGACCGATCAGAGTGAAGCCTGATCGGTCACCAGACCGATCAGAGTGAAGCCTGATCGGTCACTCAGACCGATCAGGACAAATGAACAGTGATTCTTTAATCAGATCCTAAGTCCCTGATCGGTCACCGGACCGATCCAGGGTCTGATCTGGAGGAGAACTCACTCACTGTTCGCTCCCTGATCGGTCACCAGACCGATCAGGCGCAAGTCAGTGAGGAAGCTGCTTGCTCCCTGATCGGTCACCGGACCGATCAGACATCGCTGGATCGGTCACCAGACCGATCCACGAAGGAGCAGCGTGCCAATATCCCTGATCGGTCACTAGACCGATCCAGGGAGTCAAACCCAGCCCTCCAAGCTAGGGTTCCATCCACCTTAGCCCTCCAAGCCAAGGATTTCACCATCTAACTCTCCAAGTTGGGAATTTGCACCTAACCCTCCAAGTTAGGACTTTTCACCTAGCCCTCCAAGCTAGGACTTTTCACCTAGCCCTCCAAGCTAGGACTTTTCACCCAACCCTTCCGAGTTAGAACTTCATCCAACCTAGCCCTCCAAGCTAGGCACCTGACCCTCCAAGCCAGGACTTTTCACCTAATTCTCCAAGATGGGAATTTGCACCTAACCCTCCAAGTTAGGACTTTTCACCTAACCCTCCAAGCTAGGACTTTTCACCCACCTCTTCCGAATTAGGACTTTTCATACACCTAGCCCTCCAAGCTAGGATTTCAACACCTAACCCTCCAGGTTAGGATTTCCAACACCTAGCCCTCAACTAGGATTTTCAACACCTAACCCTCCAGGTTAGGATTTTCCAACACCTAGCCCTCCAGACTAGGATTTTCCATACCATGCCTGATCCCCGATCAGGACTTAATCATAATCAATCATCATCCACCTAAACTAAAATCGTGTCAACACCAAAACAACAATCAGGC
>JAGFNQ010001201.1:602124-775502 GCA_024364735.1 Boesenbergia rotunda | reverse complement strand
CCCTACCCTTGTAGTCCTTCCTTGTTGTCTTCTCTTCCTTCTTTCTTCTTTTTCCCATCTTCTTAGATTTTCCATCTTCTTTAGCTCACCTTTTCTAGGGCATTTAGTGTGATAATGCCCTAGTTCTCCACATGTGAAGCATCGAATCTTCTTCCTTTTAGCTTGAGCTTCACCAATTCTACAACCCACATTAGCTTTAAAGGAATTTACAATGGGTTTAGGGTGTACCTCCTTTTTCTTACCTAGTGGGCACTTATCCTTGTAGTGCCCCTTTTCATTGCACCCAAAGCATACAATGTGGTCTTTAGTCCTTGCTTTGGTGGAGGTTGAGGCTTGGTTGACTTCCTCTTCACCCTTGGATGAAGTGGAGACTTCCTCTTGATCATGTGTAGGTGAGGGTCTCTCCTCCCCCTCAATCCTTGAGGTGGTGACCTCCTCCTCTTCTCTAGATGAGGTGGATGACCTCTCACTTTCTTCTTCACTTGAGGATGTGGACACTTCTTCCTCCTCTTGAGCTATTGAGCTCACTTCCTCGGGTTCATCTACTCCTTGAGTTTGTGTAGGGTTCTTGTGATATTCCACCAACTTGGTCCATAATTCGTGTGCATTTTTATAATTCCCTACAATACTCAAAACATTGTTAGGCAAAACATCAATTAATACATCTATTACCTTCTTGTTTGCCCTAGAGTAGTCTTGTTGCTCTTGAGTCCAATATCTAGGACGAAGCTTCTTTCCATGCTTGTCCTTTGGAACTTCGAAGGGCTCTTCTAGCATGACCATGCACTCCCACTCCATGCTAAGCCAATTCTTCATCCTCGCCCGCCAATAGTCGAAATCCTCATTGTCGTAGGGCGGTGGGGTGTAGATGTTGTCCCCCAACTTATCTTCCATTGTTTCCTCTCCTCTAGCGTGTGCTCCCTCGGCGGTTAGTCCGATCAAGAGCAGTCCTTGCTCTGATACCAATTGTTAGGATCGTTCCGTACGCTAGAGGGGGGGTGAATAGCGTTTCGCCGAATTCTTGTTCCTACACGGTTAGTTTGCACAGCGGAAATAATAGTAAAACAATAATAAAATCACTAACCAATGCTAACACGGTGATTTTAGTTGGTATCCACCCCGGTCGGGTGACTAATCCAACAATCCGTCGGTGGATCACTCCCCGGATAACCTCCGGCTAGAACTCGTCGCTCCTTGTGGGTGGAGAAACCTCGCCACAACACCAAGGACACTTCCTGAGTATACAAGACTACTAACTTGCCCTATCCAAGCAAGTTTCGTCAAGAAACTCAGCCACCACGAAGTCCTCTTTAAATAGGACTCGGGGCTGATTTCTCGCTACCAGTCGACTGCCCCCAGGGCAGTCGACTGGTGCCAGCCAAATTCGACCGTTGACACTCCCAACGTTCGAATTTTCCAGCTCACCAGCCACTTACCAGTCGACTGCTCCCAGAGCAGTCGACTGGTCCCCAACTGAATCCCTTCCTGAGTACATTCACACAGCACTCGATCCTCACGACTCGACTGACTCCTCATCCGCAACCTCGACTATTGCCTTCGCGCCCTCTTCATCTTCGGCTCTCGTCCCTCGGATGCACGCAAGCCTCCAGCTTGCCTCTATGCCATCCTTCACGCATGCCTCGAAGTCTGCACCCATCAGCTCATTGTCCCTGCTCACCAAGGTCCCTCGGATGCGCACGCAAGCCTCCAGCTTGCCTCCATGCCATCCTTCACCGTACCGAGACCGTCCAGTCAAGTCCATATGTGTAACCTGTACAACCTGCACACTCAACATACACATATAAGAATACAAGGGAAAACCTAACTTAAACCGTTTGCTCAAACATCAAAACCCATGGTCACTCTGGACCATCTTAGGGCCGATTGCTCCAACATATACCCATATGGACAGCAACTCCATGACAGGAAGACGCCTAAGTCGAAGCTAAAGTGATGCCTTAATCAGCTCGGTTAGTGATGAAGAGATAAAAAAATGCTATATGATATTGAGAGTGAAAAAGCCCCTGGTCTGGATGGTTATGGTGCAAAATTCTTCACTTCATCATGGGATATAGTGGGAGGAGACTTTATTGCAGTGGTAAAGGAGTTCATTGAGGAGGGAAAGTTGTTGAGACAATGGAATCATTCTTTGATATCCCTAGTGCCAAAAGGAGATCATGCGGAAAGTGTTGCGGATTATAGACCGATCTCTTGTTGCAATGTCTTCTATAAAGTCATTACTAAGATATTGGCAAACTGGCTTTCTAAAGTGATGGATTTCTTACTTAATCCGGCTCAAGTGACGTTTGTTCAAGGAAGAAACATTGTGGATAATGTTCTTCTTGTTAGGATGTATACTAAAAGCCTTGCTTTTTTATAAGACATCTACATTTGAAAAAGAATCACAAGATCACTATTGCATATTTATATTAGTATATACATAATTGTCTAATACTTTGCATTGTAGATAATATGACGTGTGGTGACACACAGAAGATCATGTTATTAGTTCCTTGCGAAGTATAAGTGGAGGCTCACAACCGAGATGGAGTTGGATAAACCATCGCAATGGTTGTTGTGTAATTTGTGTTTATCTTGACCATAGAATTACACTAGTGCACTTTGTGTGCATTGAGCAGGACCAAAATAGAGGTCATCCAATTTATACTGATTTTATAATTGGATCGAACCTCGATTTATATTATGGAGTACATGCTCTGAATCCCGATATAATAACGGGCACATACTTAATAGTTATTTCTTTGATTTACCAATGGGCGAGATTTATTCTGCTAAATCGATAGGCCCGATAAGTTGGAAAATAATATTATTTACATGGTGTGCCGTTGATTATAGACGGAATTCGTATCCTGGTGAGTTGGGATGATGATGCCCCCTTGATGAGCTCATAAGGTTCATCATGTTAAATCTTGCAAGTGGACTTGGTCCAACATGATGATAAGGATGAGTGATACTAGTTAAGGAGTTAGATGTTGATTAATTAAAATTGTCAGTAATTTAAATTAATCAATGAGCATTTGATATCTTAAACACAGGAAGAAATTGTACTCATAATAGGTGTAGCCCATATGTAAATATGGGGGTTGGTGAGGTAGTTCAATGAAGGACCTTTAGTGGAATGATTCTTCACTAATGGATCGGGTTTGGATCCATTAGCAGGCCAAGACCCAACTCCTTCTCATGGTCCCTATTGTAGCCCTATAAATATCCCATGGAGTCATGAAACCAAGGCATCCAATTCCAATTCCAATTGGGAAAACCCAAAACCTCTCCTCTCCTCCTCCTCTCTCTCTCTCCCTTCTCTCTCCTAGGTCACGGCGTGGGTAAAGGAGGCGAAAACCCTAGGGTTTTCTTCTTCCTCTCCTTTTCTCTCCCTCTCTTCTTGGTGGTCGGAAAATACTAGACAAGGAGGAGTTGTTTCCTCCTTTGTGGCGTTCGGTAGCAGGTCAAGAGGAAGAGTGGCCGGCGGCGAGAGTGAGCTCTTCTCCTTGAAGTGATAGACGCCGGTGGAAGAGGAAGAAGAGGCTCATGGTAGGGATTGAAGAAGGCTTGTTCTTCTTCTAGTTCCCTTCCTCTCTTCTCCCTCTCGTGTGCGAGCTCATCCAAGGAATGGATAGAGGCTGACCGGCGGCAAGAAGGAGCTTCTTGCGGCACCGACGGTGAGGAAGAAGGAGGAGGGCCGGCGGTGGGTTTTGGGAAGAAGAAGAAGGCTTTTCTCTCTTCTTCTTCCTTCTTCTTCATCTTCCTACTCCTCTCCACGTTAGGCTCTTGTGACCGACGAACCTTGGGCTTGGTGGTGGCCGGCGGCGCAAAGAGAAGGTGGAGGTGGTGGCCGACGGAAGACCTTAGGGTTTAGGGTTTTGTTGGCGCGTGGAAGAGGGAAGAGGACGGTGATATTGGAAGGCCTTGGTGACTCTGGTTTTTAGTAGATCATCGCCCACACGACGTCCAAGAGGGGAGGGTCATACGATAGAAGATCGTGAGGCAACGGGAAGGTATAACCTCTTCCTTGGCTCTTTGATTCTATCGTTGCATATGGTGATTAATTAATTATCATGTTCATAATTATTTGTTAATTATTGTTCATAATTAATTATTTTGGATCCCGATAATAAACACAAAAATCGGCAATCCGCTCGTCATCTTTTCTGCGACCAATTGGTTAGGCGGGTTACAAGGCTTAATTATCAAGTTTGGCTAAGTTGTAACTCGAACCAATTAGTACGACGACGAGACAGTCGTTTGGGAGATAGGTCTCCATTCGGATTAAATTTTTTAATCGGTAGACATGGAGAGGTCTCTCATGGACGACCCCGTGTTCGCTTAGGAAACCCGCCAAGCTATCCAACACTTCTTACACAAGAACTACTAAGGAAGTATGAAAGGAAAAAAATCTCTCCAAGATGCATGATCAAGGTGGATCTAAAGAAAGCTTTTGATATGGTTAATTGGGATTTCTTAATGAATGCTCTTGTTGGTTTTGATTTTCCCCAACAATATTGCAAATGGATAAAAGAATATGTTATGACAACCTCATACTCCATCTCTTTAAATGGGGGTGTCTATGGGTTCTTTAGCGGAAGAAGGGGTTTACGTCAAGGTGATTCTATTTCTCCTCTCCTCTTTGGTTTATGTATCGAGGTGCTATCAAGGAAGATAAAAGTTGCATCCGATCAGCCTACTTTTCACTTTCATCTAAGATGCAAGGAAGTTGGTATTACACATTTGATATATGCGGATGACTTAATGCTATTTGCACGTGCTGATGAATCTTCAATTGGGCTATTGGCGGACTGCTTGGAGGAGTTCGGTGCAGAGGCGGGACTCAAAGCCAATCCTATCAAATCACAAGTTTATATGGCGGGAGTGGACAACAACACAAAGGACCGGCTATTGCAAAGAATCGGGTTTCAAGAAAAGTCTTTTCCTTTTAGATACTTGGGCATTCTTTTAGCGGCAGAGAAGTTGCGTATTGCTAATTATGGTCCACTCTTGGGGGCAATCACAAGAAGAATGAATGCATGGTCTAAAAAGACTTTGTCTCGAGCTGGAAGATTGGAATTAGTCAAGACAATACTTCAAGGGGTGAAATGTTATTGGTTTTCCATACTCTCTATTTTGATTGGGGTTATTGAGAAGATTAAGACTCTTTGCCGAATGTTTGTGTGAGATTCCAAGTATCCACCTATTGCGTGGGACAAGGTATGTTTGCCAAAGGAAAATGGTGGTTTGGGGCTAAGAGACCCATTAATATGGAATGAGACATTACTTTGTAAGATGCTATGAGATCCAAACAAGAAAAGAGTCTTTATGGATAAAATGGGTGCGCCAACAATATGTAAAGGGGCTGATTTTTGGGAGTGGTAAACAAAATCAAGTGATTCTCCATTGATAAAGGGGTTAATAGAGATTAGAGAGAAGATTAGATTGAAATCAAATGGGTTTGGCCAAGCAAACATGAAGCTAATAGAATAGTTTGCATCAAGAAGTGAAGGAGTGAGGAAGGCATATGGTTTTCTCAAAACAACTATTGACAAACCACATTGGGTGGGATCATTATGGAGGCCTGAAATCATGTCAAAGCACCGGGTTACTATGTGGTTACTTGCACAAAGAAAGTTGCGTACGATGGATAGAATGGATTTTGTGGAAAACAAGCTTTGTTTGATGTGCCGGCAAGCGGAGGAGACAATAAATCATCTTTTTTTTGCATGTTCTTAAGCTAGTACCTTATGGCAAAGGATAAAGCAATGGTTGAGCATAAATTTCAGATTTAAGACGGTAGAAGAGCTTCTCCAAGTAATGGGACAGCGGTACAAAGGAAAGGGAAGAATGGTCAATGCTAAACACCTTGGCGTCTCTAGTGCAATATATCTTATTTGGCGGGCAAGGAACAAATGCAGATTTGAGGGGGCAACAACCAACATAGAGGACGCTTTTCGGAAGGTCCAGATTCATATGCACCGGTTCGTGGACCTCACCTCTATATAACCTCATGATAGAGTAAGCAAGTGGAGGTTACTATGTGTTATTATGCTTCTATTTTGAGCAGTTTTTTCCTTGATGTTTGCTGTGATTTTCGCCCAATATGGCCTGTTTTGTGAGTGTGTTGTGCCCATGTGTGGGTTGTGATTTGTGTGTGATGATGTGCCCGTGTGTGGGTTGGTATTTGTGTGTGATGTACTGCCCATATGTGGCTGTGATTGTGTGTGAGATGTCGCCTATGTGTGAGCTGTGAAGATGAGTAAATGATGTGAGTTTTTGATGTACGCCCATGTGAAGGGGCTGATCTGATGTGTTTTGTTCTCATGTGCTAAGTGGAGGATCTCCCTCACTGCACTTTTTAATATATGAACCATTTCAAAAAAAAAGGTCATCAATGGACCTACATACTAGTCTCAATGCATTAATATTATCCTTGTATATTAATGCTTGACTAGGAATAGTTAAGAGTAGTGTTCTCTATAGCCTCTCACAATCAATTCAACCAATTGATGTGCTATAGATTAGAACTAACTATTCTAGGACATTATTATATTTATTCAGCCGACAGAAGTATGAAGTAAATATAATAACCAAACCATTGCCTTTTATTCATAAGATATGATACTTTATGACCCAAGTCAATCAACTCTTGATTGACTCATAAGGCTTACACCAACAATCTCCTACTAGCACTAGAGCTAATCACTAAAGTATCTAATACCAAGTGACGTAGTGTGACCATCATGCTTTTTCTGTGCCAAAGCCGTGGTCAGTGGGTCTACTACGTTAGCATCTGTTGGTTCTTTCTATAGTCACACATCTCCTCTAAATGTCAAGCAATAATCTTTAGATCGTCTCACGCATATAAGAATATTCTTGACAGCAATCCAATGACATTTACCTAAAGCCGACTGCTATCTACATGTCATGCTCATTGCATATGAGTCATCAGGATAAGTACAAAGCATGATGTACATGATAGACCCTATAACACATGCATAAGGAATCTGATCTATGCAGTCTCGTTTCTCTTTAGAAGAGGGATATTGAGTCTTTAAAAGGCTCATACCATGTGACATTGGCAGAAATACTTTCTTGGAATTCTGCATGGCAAACCGTTTGAGTACCTTGTCAATGCATGTACTCTGACTTAGGCCAAGCAATCTTTTAGATCTATCTCTATAGATTTTGATGCCTAGGATATAAGTTGCTTCACCTAAGTCTTTCATTGAGAAACAATTCCCTAGCCATGTCTTCATAGACTGTAATGAAGAGATATTATTTTCAATGAGGAGTATGCCATCCACATACACGATTAGGAAGATAATTGTGCTCCCACTCAAGGTTCTAAAAATCAGACCGGACATCGAACCGGTCGGGGAAAGGGTTCAGAGATTCAACCAGTTTAACCGGGGGTCCAATCGGGATATAACCGATATATAATAAAACATGTATTTATATAAATATATGAAACTAATAACTTACCTAAATATTTTCTTCAAGATTGGATCAACTAGTTCTAGCTGTTGGAAACGGATGGCTAGAGAGGGGGGGGTGAATATAGCCAATCTCTTGAACCTTTGGCACTTATCAAGATTTCTGCAACTCAGATATCAGTAGCACAGTGGAAAGAGTAGAAAACAGAGTGTGCAGAAAATTAAAACGAAAGCAAAACAAACACAACTAGCAAGATCTCTAACAAGGAGGGTTTACAAGGTTCGGGGATAAGTTGCCCTTACTCCTTGGCGTGCCCTTAAGGTGGGCGATCCCTTGATCGTCGGCAGATCAAGCCCCGGTGTTCACCGGATATAACGCAACCTCCTTCTCGGTGGAGAAACCTCTCCACAGCATTTCAAACAAGAATATAGATTTAAGCTTAATGAAACACAGAGAATACTCTTACTCAGCACCTAGCAAGGACAAGAGCACAGCAAGCTTATCCCGAGCTCCACCCAGCGACGATCTCAAGCAAGGACTCCCTCCTTCGTGTCTTCTCACTGTTGGACTCCAAGCTCCTTGTTCTTTCCTCCCAGCACTTACGTAAGAGTTGGTTGCTTCTCGATTGCAGTTGCTTGCTCAAAGTGATGAAGACTTCAGAAACACAATAAGCAAGTTGTGGAGAAACACAAAGCGCAGCAAGAACTTCAGCAAGCTCAACACAGAAAACTGTCGAACACTTCTCTACTTCAGCCGAAGTCTTCTTCTCCTTTTTGTTTCTCCACCAAGCATCAGATGACACCATCCCTGCAGCTCCCAGCTACTCATCTGCCAATGCCAGCTACCACTGAGCTATCCCTGGACTCCCTGAGCTTCCCTTAGCCAAGCTCCAGTCTCAGCTCCAGTCTGCAGCTCGACCGTTGCAACCTGAGATGGAAAAACGGACAAACCTGCTCCAAGGAAAGCCTCCATTGACTTCTCCTTGAGTGTTTGAATCCTCCCCTGTCACCTGCAGCTTAATCAAACTGTTAGAGCAGTATATCACACAGTAAATCAAGATACAGAAGTGAAGCGTAGAGAATCGGATACGATCAGACACTCTGATCGCCTCTGACAGTGCAATTTGAATTAAAGTGATCGGTCACCGGACCGATCCAGGGCTTGTGGGTCGGTCACCAGACCGATCCACTGCTTCGCTAGGATTCCCAGCTCTCGCGGCTATACACGCCTGATCGGTCACCGGACCGATCAGAGTGAAGCCTGATCGGTCACCAGACTAATCAGAGTGAAGCCTGATCGGTCACTCAGACCGATCAGGACAAATGAACAGTGATTCTTTAATCAGATTCTAAGTCCCTGATCGGTCACCGGACCGATCCAGGGTCTGATCCGGAGGAGAACTCACTCACTGTTCGCTCCCTGATCGGTCACTAGACCGATCAGGAGCAAAGCAGTGAGGAAGTTGCTTGCTCCCTGATCGGTCACCGGACCGATCAGACATCTCTGGATCGGTCACCAGACCGATCCATGAAGGAGCAGCGTGCCAATATCCCTGATCGGTCACCAGACCGATTCAGGGAGTCAAATCTAGCCCTCCAAGCTAGGGTTTCATCCACCTTAGCCCTCCAAGCTAAGGATTTTTCCATCTAACTCTCCAAGTTGGGAATTTGCACCTAACCCTTCAAGTTAGGACTTTTCACCTAGCCCTCCAAGCTAGGACTTTTCACCTAGCCCTCCAAGCTAGGACTTTTCACCCAACCCTTCCGAGTTAGAACTTCATCCAACCTAGCCCTCCAAGCTAGACACCTGACCCTCCAAGCCAGGACTTTTTCACCTAATTCTCCAAGATGGGAATTTGCACCTAACCCTCTAAGTTAGGACTTTTCACCTAGCCCTCCAAGCTTGGACTTTTCACCCACCTCTTCCGAATTAGGACTTTTCACACAGCTAGCCCTCCAAGCTAGGATTTTTAACACCTAACCCTCCAGGTTAGGATTTTCCAACACCTAGCCATCCAGACTAGGATTTTTCATACCATGCCTGATCCCCGATCAGGACTTAATCATAATCAATCATCATCCACCTAAACTAAAATCGGTGTCAACACCAAAACAACAATCAGGGCTAGACTGCATCAACAATCTTCCCCTTTTTGTTGTTTGACAACCTGATTTTATGTTTAGGGATTCTTAATCAAGTTTTTCAAATTTAGAATCATAAGGGAATCCAGATCCTCCCCCTACAACATGATCATCCTAAACTTAACAAATCCACACTCTCCCCCTTTGTCGAACATCGAAAAGGGTCCAGAAGGGCTGTTAAGTTTAAAACAAATTCCCCCTCAACCCTAGGGGTATCCCAGAACAACAAAGATTCGACGGAATTGTTTGCGAAGCATATGATATCATGTGGAAAAGATAGATCAAAATAAAACTTTCACATACTGTTGGATCGAGAGAAACGATAGAGGGGGGGGGTGAATATCGTTAAACGTTCAGATTTAATATAAGAGAAATTGCACAGCGGAAATTAAAACCAACACATGAACATAGGTAGTTTTACTTGGTTCGGAGCCTAGGTCAACTCCTACTCCAAGGCCCACGATCGTTGATCGTTTACTTTGGGCAATTCTATATGAGGCGCAAAAGCAGTTTACAAAGATTGATTACAGAATAAGTGCAGTAAATTAAAAATCAACTCTTCTTTACCGACGTCCGGAGTAGATGGTATTTTCAGAGCAGTTGGACGTCGTCGGTGCTTGTATCTCGAGTCAGGAGGTTTCTGGAGCAGAGCGCGAGAACGGAAGAGCGTGATGCGTTGGAAAACTTGGATGTGTTGAAGCCTTGGTTCGAGGGCCCTTTTATAGGCCCTGGGGGCGCCCGGAACATCGGGGGCGCCCCCCCACATGTCAGCCGATCCGCCTCCATCTCGGTCAGCTCTGATCCCTCAAAAATTAGGATCAAGCTTTGACGGGGGCACCCTGATCGCTGGGGGCGCCCGGGTTGACCGGGTCAGCTCTCTTATCTGCTGGCTTCGAGGGGAGCTGCTTCAGTAGTTGGCGCTGGGGGCGCCCGCGACAGGCGGGGCGCCCGCGACAGGCGGGGCGCCCGCGACAGGCGGGGCGCCCGCGACAGGCGGGGCGCCCGCGACAGGCGGGGCGCCCGCGCGATGGGGGCGCCCCAACAGATAACTGTCGAAGCGCGTTTTTGCTCTGCTGATTCGTGTTCACCTTGGGGGCGCCCGGAACATCCGGGGCACCCTGCTCAGCTTCTGCCTCATTCCTTTGAGGCTCTCTAGCTGCAGACACTCAGTCCTTCGGTCCTGCATCCAGGGTTAGTCCAAAAAGTAGAAATATATTAATATTTTATACAGTCTTAGCTGTCTTGGTTCTGACTTTGGGTCTCCAAAATGGAGCCCTAGGTCGAACCGACGCCTACTGTTCCCTCTCGAAGGGGAACGCGTCCTCACCTACTCCTCTCGGGAGAATGTACCTGATGCCAACCGCTCCTTTGGTTGGACTTTTGCCTAGCGGTCCTTTGCCAGGTCTTGGATACCGAGCTGTCCTTCGCCCGATGCCTAGCAGTCCTTCGCTAGGGCTTCAGTCCTAAGCTGTCCTTCGCCTGGTGCCTAGCAGTCCTTCGCCAGGACTTCAGTACTCTGGCATTCCTTCGCCAGTGCCTAGCAGTCCTTCGCTAGGGCTTTGTACCCTGGCATTCCTTCGCTAGTGCCTAGCAGTCCTTCGCTAGGACTTTTTACCTTGGCATTCCTTTGCTAGTGCCTAGCAGTCCTTCGCTAGGACTTTTTACCCTGACATCCCTTTGCCAGTGCCTAGCAGTCCTTCGCTAGGACTTTTTAACCTGCACAGTAGAGTAATTTGTTAGATAACAAGTATGACTTAACTTTTGAGCCCTGTTGCCATTATCAAAACTCAGGTTCGACTTAAGTACTTTCTGCACCAACACATACATCATATGAATCTATAACATGTCATAACGGTCATATACATCAAGTGGACATGGCTTCAAAAGCATAATCATGGCAATGTAGCAAGTATGCAAATAGTAGTCATCATAGCATCAACAAGAAGCATACTAAAGTAGAATAAAAACGCAGCAAGGGCAGACATGGCAATTCATGAAATATCCAGATAAAACACAAGATGCAATACACATGCATCACAGTCAAAGTACGTGTGGCACAAGGCCACAATAGTCAAGTCAAGGGGCAGTCAGCTAAACGTCACACAACTGAGTAGTCAAATACACATATCAGCAGGAGAGACAACCAAACTCAACTATCAGCGGGGGGATCCTCATCGTGCACGAGATCGTCCATCGTGGTATCAGTAGGAGCAAAGGACCCTGGTGCAGTACTCGATGAAGGTGCACCTCCTGGAAATGTGTCGCTGTGCCACTCATCATACCATGTCTGCTGGAGGGTACGGGTCCCCGAGACCTCAGTCTCTATCCTGGTTTATTGTAAAACTCCGAGACAAGGTCATAGTTGATGGTTTGCTCTAAGGAGAGGAGGAAACCAAGATTGTAATGCAGGACTATCTCCATGACCGATGGACAATACTCAGTCAGGAAGGGGACATCGATTGATCGGCAGGGTAACATTTTGAAAGTCCTTGACTGGAAGGCCTGTTCACAAGCCGCATTCGGGAATCGGGAGCTCGAAGAAGGCTGAGGCCTTCTGGAGGGCGCAGGTGAAGAGGGGGCTTTCCCCCTCGAGCTGCCCTCAACAGCATCCTTCCCTTTAGAAGATTTTCTAGAGAATTGAAATGATCAAGACACAGAATTTAAACAGGAATTGATCATACACGGTTTGAATCAATTGAGCAAGGTTGATACGAATGTAGGTTGAATCACACAAAATCAAGAGTTGATCATACAAAGATAAGACCCAATCATAAGGTAGACATTAGATCAAGATCAAAAGTAGGATAATAATGAGGTGAAAAATCGATTTGATCATTTGGTGAGAAAGTAAGGTCACGACAAATACAAGAGGGTCACGGCACCACACCAAGAATAAACACCAAAACATGATTAGCTCCACAACATAATTTATGAAATGATTTGTAAAGGAAGCTAAACCAAAAACTCACTTTGGTGCTATTAGTAGAGTTCTTGAGTCGGAAAGGAAAAACGCTTGCGCAGGAGATGCCTCGGCGCAAGACAGAAACGCAGAAGACTCGGAGCAAATAGATAACTTGCAGAGAATAGGGGACGCCCGTAGAGACCTTCGCACACACTCGCTCGCACGGGAAGGGAGACGCAGGAACTCTCTTGCTCAGGATGAAGAGACGCAAGGGAGAGGTTTCAGCGCTAGGGTTCGGCAAGAAAGGGTTTTTCGCGAAGTTAATCGGTTGGTGGATCGGTCCACCAACCAGAATTTAATGCGTCTGAACGGATCACCATTCGATCTGATCGTGCCCAGACCGATCAGGCTACAGCCTGATCGGACTGAACCGAGCCTGATCGGTCGGGTGACCGATCAGGCATGCTCCTGATCGATCGGTTGATCGATCAGGGAGAGATCAGTAGGCTCGGGAGACTTACTGTGAGCCCCCTGATCGGTCTGTGGACCGGTCCCAGCAGGGTGCCAGATCGGTCCGGGGACCGATCCAAGCTGGCTCAGTAAGCTTGGTCAAAATTTCAGAAAGTCACTGCTTGCCTCGCTGATCGGTCTGTGGACCGATCACCATAGGAAGGAGACAGATCGGTCCGGGGACCGATCAGCTCTATGCCGATCAGTCCGGTGACCGATCAGGGTTCCTGATACTCCCTGATATGATCTGAAATATTCAGTTTTAGATTTTCTGAAACTTTCCAACGAGATCTGGTGAAGTTTATCGAACTTGGACATGATCTCATGACTAAAATTGATCCCTGAATAAGGATCAAAAGTCCTTATAGGTTCAACAATCACTTTGATCCATCTAAATGGAGTCAAACTCAATCAACAATCATTCAAGCAATTTCAACTAGGTTTGTATCAAATCCAATGTTCCAATCAAGTTTCCTTGATTCGAATGTCCAAGTATGATCATGGAGCCATATACACATATGTTATGCAATGGTTTTCCCCATACTTGGTCACCACAGTGATTATTATCTCGTCAACTTAATTTCTCAAGGGATGCATTGACATTTTGAGAAATTGAGTTGATCCTAACATCTCACCCCATATCTAGCAAACAAAAACGTTTTGTTAACCCTTATAGTTTGTGTGAGATGTCCCCAAAGTTACTCAATTGTTTCCCAACAATTTCAAAATAATCATGAAGGGTTTGAATGCAATTTGAAATTCATGAAGCGTGACACATTCCCAACTCCCGTCTTAGGAAACTAAATTCATTCTCGGGAAGTGGTTTAGTGAAAATGTCAGCTAGGTTTGACTTGGACTCTACATGTGAGAGTACAATATCTCCCCTAGCTACATGATCCCTAATGAAGTGGTGACGCACTTCAATATGTTTGGTCCTAGAATGATGGATTGGATTCTTAGTTAAGTTAATTGTGCTAATGTTATCACATAACACTTGCACACCCTTGTAACTCAATCCATAGTCCTCTAAAGTGTGAATCATCCACAACAATTGTGATACACTCTCTCCCATGGCGATATATTCTGCCTCGGTCGTGGAGAGAGCAACATAATGTTGCTTTCGACTTGACCAACTTACTAAGGACGAACCTAGGAATTGGCAACCCCCACTTGTGCTTTTCCGGTCCAACTTACATCCAGCGTAGTCGGAATCCGTATAGCCAATTAAATCAAATGATTCGGTACGGGGGTACCATAGACCGACTCCAATTATGCCTTTGAGATATCTCAAAATTCGCTTAACAGCGATTAGGTGAGATTCCTTGGCACAAACTTGATACCTAGCGCACATACCCACAGCAAATAGTATATCAGGTCGACTAGCTGTAAGGTATAGCAAACTGCCTATCATGCTTCGCTATTGAGTCAAATCAATAGGTTTACCACTTTCATCATTGTCTAATCTTGTGTTTATAGCCATAGGAGTGGTTACGTCTTTTGAATCACTCATATTGAATTTTCGAAGCATTTCTTGTGTGTATTTCGATTGGTGCACATGGATCCCATCATGAGTTTGCTTGATTTCGAGTCCAAGGAAGAAAGTCAACTCTCCCACTAGACTCATCTCAAATTCACTTTCCATGTGTCCAATAAACTCATTCAAATAGCCCTTATTGTTTGAGCCACAAATTATGTCATCGACATATACTTGGGCTACAAAAATATTGTCACCATCTCTTCGTAGAAATAGTGTAGGGTCTATTTGGCCTCCAACGAAGCCCTTCTCAATTAAAAATGTCGACAACCACTCATACCAAGCTCGGGGTGCTTGTTTAAGGCCATAAAGTGCCTTTTTGAGCTTGAACACGTGGTTTGGAAATTCGGTACTCTCAAACCTCGGAGGTTGTTCGACGTAGACCTCTTCTCTAATCAAACCATTTAGAAAGGCCGATTTGACATCCATTTGGTATAGCTTGAAGCTACGATGTGCTGCAAATGCAAGCATCAATCGGATGGGTTCTAATCGTGCCACAGGAGCATAGGTCTCATCATAATCAAGGCCTTCAACTTGACTGTAGCCCTTGGCTACTAAGCGTGCCTTGTTTCTAATGATTTCTCCCTTATGGTTCAATTTGTTCTTGAAGACCCATTTGGTTCCAATAATGGAGGTCTTCTTGGGTCTAGGGACTAAGTCCCAAACTTGACTCCTTTCGAATTGACCTAGTTCATCTTGCATTGCAATGATCCAATCGGAATCATTTAATGCTTCATCAATTTTCCTAAGTTCAATTTCAGAAATTAAGGCAACTTCATTAGCCTCATTCCGGAAGAATGATCTAGTTCTAACCCCCTGATGGATGTCTCCAACAATTTGGTCTTGGGGATGACTAGAGGCTAATCTAGTTTGCCTTGGAGTTGGTGGTGCTTCTTGAACGGGTTCACTAGACACAAGTTCAGCCTCAGGATCCAGCTGATCAATGGGTTGTCTAGGTTCACCGTCATCAGACTCATCACCATCAACAACACTCGGAGTTTCATTCAAACTTAGTCTCCTAAGTTCGAGTTGAACTCCTTCTACATTTTCTGATTGGTCACTTGATTTTGGAATTTCTTCAAAGACCACATCAGAAGACTCTTCAACTAATCTAGATTTCTTGTTGTAGACTCGGTAGGCTTTACTAACGAGGGAGTACCCGACTAGTATCCCTTCATCAGCCTTCGCCATGAATTTTCCAAGATGATCCTTGTGTTAGTGATATGAGAGAAGTGTCCTAAGGCAATCGCCTTATGATTGTTAACATTCATTTTATTAAATGATAATTCACTATTTGAGTATACATGTTTGTGTATTTGATTGGGATCTTAAACTCATCTACTGAATGTCTGCAATACAATTCACAGCATAAGAGAATTTATAATAGGATCACAACTAGTGATTATCTCTAAATGTGCAATTGTGAAGTATTGAAAATATCCCTAGTCGATGAATTGATAAAAACGGACATTATCAATTCTGTTGAGACTAGCATGGGTTATTCTCTAGTCAGCTGATTCTCACTGGCTGGTGACATTGGGATGTCCGGAGATAAACATGGATGCTAGTTAAGGGAACTAGTTCATTGGAGTGACTAGCTGTAAAACTTCATATGGTAATCTATATAGATATGTTAATGAAGTTCTTACTGCAGCTTAAGTGCGATGTTTCTTTGACTTGCGGTGTTCAAGTCATCTTGGTCATGGAGACTTATACTTTAACATCTTAAGCAAGCATCTCCAAGGAGGTGTGGACCCAGGATGATTGGGTATAAGCCGAAGTGCCCGAAGATGTTTGAACAGCCTACAAAGGATTCACCACTCCTTGCGAGGAGATGTATACCCAGGCCTATCGTCGGATTGTTACTCAAAGCCTCTGGCCAGAGTATATCATGTTTAGAGTATGAGTCTCTTAAATACATGAGAGTAATTAGAAATCCAAAGGACGAGAAAGACACTACTTGGGCTAGGTGTGACGTAGTCAGCCTAGTGGGGACTGATACACACAGACCATGTCCTGAACCAAGTGGGTATAAGATGGTGAAGGGAATGGGGCACGATTCATTAGAGCTGCTGAAGGGTTTCAGAATCACTTCTGAGGTCAACCGTTGATCTTTCGATTAATTGGGGGTCATGATGTACTACTAGGTGCCACTCATGATCGTTCTATAATTGGTTGATTATAGACGGCCAACATAAATCGAAAGCCTATTTAGTCACACGCACTACGAGTAATCCGAGGGATTTAAAATGAGTTGAAAATTGAATTTTCCGATCAAGAGAAATAAGTCGAATCTGAGTTAATTATAGGCGCAACGGAAGCTAAAAATGACTAAGTCTTTTGAAGGCTTATTGGGCGAATTAAATGAGTTTAATTCGCGATGGGTTCGACTTGGTTTGGCCAGCCAAAGAGGGTGCCAACCCTCTTTGGTTTGGCCGGCCACCACTTGGGGAGAAACCAATTTATTTGGTTTAATTAATAAAATAAATCTAGCGCGATTTGTTTTATAAATTATGGATAAATAAATTTGTATAAAGAAATTTATAGAAATTTATTCTTTTTTTTAGAAATTAAAATGATCCATGGAATGGTTTATTTTAATTCTATAAAATCAATTATGAATTGATTTTACCATAATAAAGAAAATTTATAAATTTCTTGTAAAATTTATTCCATAATAAAAGGAGAGATGTATTTGTTTTATTATAAAATTAGTTATAATAAAACTTGGCTTAAACGGAATAATTCATAAGAAAATTTATAGGATAAATTTCTTATTAAAATTCCGTTAAGAGGGAGACTTGGCAAGGGAGAGGATACTATATAAAGGAACCAAAGGCAAGACTTGAATTCATAATTAAGAGGATACTAATTCTCTTCCTCTCTCTCTTAATCTTCCCTCTCCTTCTCCTTTCCTCCTAGGGCCGGCGCCCCCTTTGCTCACCCTAGGGCCGGCGTCCACCCCACCTAGGGCTGGCGCATCACCCTCCCAATCCAAGGGATTGCCGTGAGTTGTCATCACCAAGAAGGAGCCGACGAAGAAGAAGAAGAAGCGGATCGCGTCTCCTTCCTTCCCGGAATTTAGATTCCGTTTCTTGGTGGTTAGTTTCCTTTCTTCTCTCTTGATCTTCTAGTTGTGCCTTTAGAGAATCTAGTAGTTCTCGACGGCACAAAACTCGTGACTTTGCGAAGTCATCCCGAAGAGAACTCGGCGTGGACGCGAATAGAGGCGGAGCTTCCAATGGACGCTACGGTTGGATCTCGTCCCTTTCTTCGAGTTACGCGAGGTACAAAGTAAATTAGTTTACTTTTCCGCAAAGTTTTAATTTATGATCATGTCCACACATCATAAGGTTGCATGCTAGATACGTGGTTAAAATAATTTGAGAAATTATTTTATGCTAATTCTTCCGCTGTACGAAAAAATTTAAAATTTTACGAACCCGTATCCTTGTCAACATGCACCCGGTCCCAACAGTGGTATCAGAGCCGGTTAGTGTTCGACATAATCATATAATTGTTTTGTGGAAAACTTTGTCATGATCTCAATTTTGGAAAAATTTTCAATTATGGAAACTTTCCAATTATAATAAATTTTAGATTTAGGAATTTCAAAGTTTGGAAATCCTCATGAAATTTCGCAAATGTTTGAAATATCCTAGTTTTTGAAATTTTATGATAATTGTGAAAACTTCCCATCTTTGGAAACTTTCCAATTTTGGATATTTTCTATTTTAGAAATTTTCCAATTTTGGAAATATGTAAGTTTTCTTTGTACCAGAAACTTACAATTATTCTGAAAACCTATTATGAAATTTCGCAATTTTGGGCACTTTCTTTCAAGAAAGTCTAGACAAATTTATGGACAATTAATTGACAATTAAATTTGAATTGGGTTTTAAATTGTCAACAAAATTCTTTATTTTGGATTGAGCCTCGGGGAGCCGTCCAATTTAAAGTTAGTTGTTGTAATTTAATTTCCCAATTTTAAATGAAATTGTCATGTTTAATTTGGTTACGCTTCCGAAGCGGACTAAATTGAATTTACGACAAATTTCNAAAGTAAAAATCTAATGCATTGGAAGTACTTTACAGCGCTTTTACCTTTATGTGCAGATTTTGTTTGCTTACCCATTTGACATGCATCACAAAGTTTGTCTTTCTCATACTTGATGCTCGGTAAGCCACGGACTAGTCCCTTGTTGGCCAACTTCTGGATGTTCTTCATGTTAACATGTGCTAACCTCCGGTGCCAAAGGGTGGACTCTTCTTCTCTTGACATGAGACACTTAGCAAAAGCATTAGTAGCACTTTTAAATGAAACTTGATAAATATTGTTTACTCTTGCTCCTACTAGTACCGTGTCCAAGGTGTCATGTTGTCTAACTAGACATTGACTTGGTTGGAAGTCAATTGTGTAACCCGTGTCACACAATTGACTCACACTTAGGAGATTAAATTTCATCCCTTTGACTAGAAGGACATTTGAAATTCTAAGACATTCGGATATTTGAATGTCTCCTATCCCTATGACATTAAGACAACCATTGTTACCAAATGATACATTACCTCTACTTTTCTTGTGAAGTGTAGTAAACAATGATCTATCCCCGGTCATGTGTTTGGAGCATCCACTATCAACGAACCAAGTTGATAGATGCTCCCCCTCAATCATAACCTACACAATTCGAAAAATAGAAGTTTTAGGTACCCAAACCTTGGGACCTAAAGCATCAACTAAACATGACTTAGGCACCCATGCCTTGACCACTTTCTTTTGAGTCTTGGGTGTCCTAGATTGTCTCATATCAGTCCTAGACATCAAAGACACGAATGAGGGTTCTTTGGGTCGGTAACCAATACCGGCTGCCCTTTGGGCATTTAGGATCATATCTAGGGTCTTAGAGCTAGTTGAGAACTTCCCAAGAATATTCTTGAGCTTTTCAACCTCACTCTTCAATGATTGGTTCTCTTCTACTAGCAAGTTATCATGCAAATCATTTACTTCCTCAACCTTAGAGGATTTCAAAATTTCAATCTCATGTTTCAATGATTTAATTTCATCTTCTAACAATTCAACATGCAAATCATTAATGTTATCATCCCTAGATGCCATCAATTGATCAACTTCTAATTGCAATGCTTTAACTTTATTTTTCGACTTTTTAAGCATACTAGTTAAACATACAATTGCTCTATAATACTTTTCAAGCTCGGGAGAAGTTACCTCTTCATCATCCGAAGATGATGAAGCCGCGTTTGAGGAACTTAGAGATTCATCACTGCTCTCCTCTCCAAGAGCCATGAGTGCCACATGCCTAGTGCTCTTCTCCTCCTTCTCTTCATCGGATGAGCTTGAGGATGACTCATCCCAAGTGGCCTTCAATGCCTTCTTCTTCTTCTTGGATTTTTCTTCTTTCTTTTTGGATTTCTCCTCCTTCTTCTTTAGCTTTGGACATTCACTCTTGAAATGTCCTTTTCTACCACACTCAAAGCAAGATGCATTAGTCTTATCAAGTTTGAATTCACTAGAGTTACCTCTACTCTTGAAGCGTTGATCCCTTCTCATCATTCTTCTCACAAAGTTCGCCATCTCGGAGGAAGAAGAGCCGCTGCCATCTTCCTCGGAATCGGACTCGGATTCGGAAGAGGATGAAGATGAAGAGACTTCCTTCTCCTTCTTCTTCTTGATGATTCGGTCCCCTGCAACTAAGGCAATCCCCTTCTCCTTGGGGCCTTTGTTAGCCATTTCATGCAATTCCATCTCACAAAATAAATTATCTAACTTTACAATGGAAAGATCCTTGGAAACTTTGTAGGCATCCACCATGGATGACCACAAAGCATTCCTTGGAAAGGCTTTCAAGACATACCTCACAAGGTCGTGATTCTCGACCTTTTCATCAATCGAATGAAGTCCATTGAGGACTTCCTTGAACTGGCTATGAAGCTCACTTACCGATTCATTCTCCTTCATGGAGAGATTTTGGAGTTGATTGAGGAACAAATCCCTCTTTGCGATCCTTGAGTCTCGGGTACCCTCGTGGAGCTCAATGAGTTTGTTCCACAAGTCCTTTGCACTTGTAAAAGGACCAACTTTGATGAGTTGGTCTTTGTTCATGCCACATTGTAGAGTGACAACCGCCTTCGTGTCGGCTTCACTCTTTCACGTTTGTTTGGCAGTCCACCGTGAAGACTCGAGTTCTTTGCCTTTGTCATCCTTAGGATGGGTAAAGCCCTCCTTCACCGCGAACCAAGTGTGGATATCCATCTTCAAATAATATTCCATCTTTGATCTCCAATACTGGAAATCGGAGCCATCAAAGAATGGAGGTCGGGTGGTGGAGAAGTCTTCTCTCAAAGCCATCTTGTTGATAACTCTCGGATGTTAAGCCGCAAACAGAGCCCCAAGCTCTGATACCACTTGTTGGAAACGGATGGCTAGAGAGGGGGGGTGAATATAGCCAATCTCTCTTTGACGTTAAACACTTATCAAGATTTCTGCACTCAACTTATCAATAACACAATGGAAGAAGCAAAAGAAAACGAAGCAGTGCAGAAAACTAAAAACAGAAATGAAAGCAAACAAAGACAGCTACCAAGATCGCTAACAAGAGGGTTTACAAGGTTCGGGGATAACTTGCCCCTACTCGTTGGCGTGCCCTTAAGGTGGGCGATCCCTTGATTGTCGGCAGATCAAGCCCCGGTGTTCACCGGATATAACGCAACCTCCTTCTCGGTGGAGAAACCTCTCCACAGCGTTTCAAACAAGAATATAGATTTAAGCTTAATGAAACACAGAGAATACTCTTACTCAGCACCTAGCAAGGACAAGAGCATAGCGAGCTTATCCCGAGCTCCACCCAGCGACGATCGCACGCAAGGACTCCCTCCTTCGTGTCTTCTCACTGTTGGACTCCAAGCTCCATGTTCTTACCTCCCAGCACTTACGTAAGAGTTGGTTGCTTCTCAATTGTAGATGCTTGCTCAAAGTGATGAAAACATCAGAAACACAGCAAGCAAGTTGTGGAGAAATACAAAGCGCAGCAAAAACTTCAGCAAGCTCAACACAGAAAACTGTCGAACACTTCTCTGCTTCAGCCGAAGTCTTCTTCTTTTTGTTTCTCCACCAAGCATCAGATGACACCATCCCTGCAGCTCCCAGCTGCTTATCTGCCAATGCTAGCTACCACTGAGCTATCCCTAGACTCCCTGAGCTTCCCTCAGCCAAGCTCCAGTCTCAGCTCCAGTCTGCAGCTCGGCCGTTGCAACCTGAGATGGAGAAACGGACAAACCTGCTCCAAGGAAAGCCACCATTGACTTCTCCTTGAGTGTTTGAATCCTCCCCTGTCATCTGCAGCTTAATCAGATTGTTAGAGCAGTATATCACACAGTAAATCAAATATCAAAAGAAAACAGCAGCGAATCGGATATGGTCAGCCGCGATCAGAGCGTCTGACAGCGCAATTTAAATTAAAGTGATCGGTCACCGGACCGATCCAGGGCTTGTGGGTCGGTCACCAGACCGATCCACTGCTTCGCTGGGTTTCCCAGCTCTCGCGGCTATACACGCCTGATCGGTCACCGGACCGATCTGAGTGAAGCCTGATCGGTCACCAGACCGATCAGAGTGAAGCCTGATCGGTCACTCAGACCGATCAGGACAAATGAACAGTGATTCTTTAATCAGATCCTAAGTCCCTGATCGGTCACCGGACCGATCCAGGGTCTGATCTGGACGAGAACTCACTCACTGTTCGCTCCCTGATCGGTCACCAGACCGATCAGGCGCAAGTCAGTGAGGAAGCTGCTTGCTCCCTGATTGGTCACCGGACCGATCATACATCGCTGGATCGGTCACCAGACCGATCCATGAAGGAGCAGCGTGCCAATATCCCTGATCGGTCACCAGACCGATCCAGGAAGTCAAACCCAGCCCTCCAAGCTAGGGTTCCATCCACCTTAGCCCTCCAAGCCAAGGATTTCACCATCTAACTCTCCAAGTTGGGAATTTGCACCTAACCCTCCAAGTTAGGACTTTTCACCTAGCCCTCCAAGCTAGGACTTTTCACCTAGCCCTCCAAGCTAGAACTTTTCACCCAACCCTTCCGAGTTAGAATTTCATCCAACCTAGCCCTCCAAGCTAGGCACCTGACCCTCCAAGCCAGGACTTTTTCACCTAATTCTCCAAGATGGGAATTTGCACCTAACCCTCCAAGTTAGGACTTTTCACCTAGCCCTCCAAGCTAGGACTTTTCACCCACCTCTTCCGAATTAGGACTTTTCATACACCTAGCCCTCCAAGCTAGGATTTTCAACACCTAACCCTCCAGGTTAGGATTTTCCAACACCTAGCCCTTCATACTAGGATTTTCAACACCTAACCCTCCAGGTTAGGATTTTCCAACACCTAGCCCTCCAGACTAGGATTTTCCATACCATGCCTGATCCCCGATCAGGACTTAATCATAATCAATCATCATCCACCTAAACTAAAATCGATGTCAACACCAAAACAACAATCAGAGCCAGACTGCCTCAACATATGGAACCAAACATTAAATACCTACTATCAGTATATCACCCTATAAATTAATTAAATAATTACCTTCCTAATTAATCTTGCCCATTAATTAATCTATTACTCCATAGCTCCCAAAGGTAGATGAAGTTAACTCATATATGTATCCCATGGTAAACAGTGCCAAGACCAAAACAACTTTACCCAAGACTAATCCAAATGAAATTCGATTAACCAACAACAACAAAACAAAGGCCAAACCTTGAGGGGCTCACGGCATGAATCACATTACAAGATCAAAAATCCTTGCTAACACCAACACCACCACATAACACACCTCTATATCAGCCACGATACCAAACCAACACAAACTAATTTATTATTAATCAATTTAACTTTAATTACTTACCTTCGCTAATGGTGGCAGTAGATCAAAGCCAAGTCACAGAAGTGACTCGATCTGGAAGATAGAACATTATGAAGGCGACACATGACTCAACGAACCAAGTAATGGCTGGTAAGGTAGGGACCTGCGCTGGTGATCACGTACGAACAATGGCTATCGCAGAATGTAACCAGGAGATAACAAAAACCGACGATGCACGGGGTGATGATGATGAATGTTGCTCGTGACAAGGGACACGATTGATGAACAGAAAGGATGGTCGGCAACTCCCATACGATCGGTGGCTGCCTCGTTGCCCATCTTGCCTCGCGCAAAGGAAGAATGATGGATCCACAGAGGCAACACGAGAGGAAAAGAAAGGAGAGGAGACCGTGTGAAGAAGAATTGCAGAGGAGGGCTAGGACGCGCGAGGGAGGAGGAAGATCACACGATTTCAGGCGTTCGACGGTTTCGGGCGTTCGACGTCGAACAGAGGGAGTCGGGGGAAGAATTTAGGGTTTTTTTATTTTGGTTTTTTGCAAAAAGGCCCTCCAAATTCGAATAATTCCCACTTGGTCCCTGATTTTCGGTTTTTTGCCTTTAAACCCTCCAAATTTTCATTATTTAACAAGGATTCAGTCTCAAATTTAAATACTAGCTAGCACTATGACCTGAATTACATGATTCTCCAATTGTTCTCGTGAGTCACGTGGCCAATGTGCTCGTGTGGATACCATAGAGGCGCGGACATATTGATCGCGCTCAGATTGATTTCACTCTCTGGATTCGCAAAGGTTTTACTTTCCACACTAATGATCTAATTAGAATTCACATAAACCTCTGGTAGGTTTCTCCTGATTTTGCTACATAACCCGACACTTAATGTCACGCCCCAAGGAGTCACCCGTCCGATACCGACTGGACTGTCACTCCCTCGATCCGGCGAACAACTCAAAACCCTAACCTCTATGATCACCTCGACCGATTGTACCACAACTTATAGGGCTGGAACAACCGTCTGTAGTAAACGAAAACGCCAATATAGACAAAAACTGTGTACCGGTACGACTTACGACAAAGAACAATACACAAATGGCCACCATGGCTCATAAAAGTACAACCATATCGAAAAGGGTACCAACAGGTACCACCGACATATACAGGACAACAACAAATCATCTCGACACACGTAGAGGGACAGGCTGCAGGGCACTCTAGTCGATCATCCTGAAATAAAAACAAGAAGCTAACGGAATGAGTCATAAAACTCAGCGGATATCTCATCATATATGCAGGATAGTCTAAGTTAGCAATAGTGTAACAGGCTATCACATAACACAGGTGCAGGTAGAAATAAGTATAACTGAAGACGAGGAAATAGAAAGTACCAAACCACTATAGCAGTGTCACCAAACCCTGACATAAAAGTCTCTTGTAAGTGCATGTCAATCATATGCAGCATCCCAATAAAGCAAGCCCAAGTAAGATCAAAATATACGTATAGACAAGGTGCAATGACATGGTCACCCCTGCCGTCAGTCAGACATCGTCACCTATGTACGGGAGGAAGTTGAGCGGAGGCCACCCTCCGACATAGGGCTGTGACTGCCGTCCCTATCCTACCATCACTGCTCTTGAGCGATCGGGTAGACGGAATGTTGCCGGTGTAACACCCCTACACCATGACCTATCCTAGCGATATCTCTATTAGCCCCAGGTCATCTCTGGAGGACATCTCTGTCTGAGTGTTACCCCTACCCCATGTATATAAATGGGGGAGAGACCTCTCTCTCTCATCTCCTGGTATATGGACTACTCGAGGAGGGACATCTGCCTGCTACCACACTCCGATTCACTAACCCATGAGTGCATGAGCCGAGCAGCACATATCACACTACCCAATACTCCGTCAATCATTAACCCATGAGTGGTCGTATGGGTAGGTCAGTATAACTGTTGACCTGACTCACCCACAAAGGGGGTCTCTGATCGACAGTGATGCACAGTGCACGATGATGTATAACACTGGTCAAACAGCATCCACTATCTAGTCCACCTATATCAACATGATATGCAAGGGTCATAGATAATGCACCATAACCTAAGTCCTAAAGGTATAGGTATCACATGCTAGGTACAGCATAATCAGTATCAGCAAGACAAATAGAAGAGTTATATCACAATCTATTACTCTATTGCTAAACAAAGTATATCAAGCATATATCTATGACTAATCTAAAAGAAAAGTCAGAGATACCCGCCCCCGAAGTAGAAGTTCATAATCGTCGAGAACCACCCGTCAAGAATAATATTCGCGTCAAGGAACTAAGTCAACGCCCTGCATCATGGAGCATAATTTATAATTTAACATTTCCAACGATTCATAACAAAACATACCATTTATATTAATTAGGGTTAATTAAAATTAATTAATCTCAATTAACCCTCAATTCCTAACCACCCACACTAAGCCAGAACTCCTTAATCAACACTGCTCGACAGATTAGCATCCAAGCCAATCACACAATCTGAAACCAAATAATCCAACTCACACAGAAACCTGGACACCACCAAAACAACACAGAGCACCCCTCTAAACAAGGAAGAAATCAACCCAACTGATCAAAAGAACAATCGAAGCCAATTTCACAACCCAGAATCTGATTACAACCAAAAGCAGGAATCGAAATGCAATTCAAACAAAGTACCATAGAAGAACTGAGTGAAGAACCCAATCTACCAGTCGATTGAATTCTTAAGCATAATTCCAAAATCCAACATATCTTTTCCCAATAACAATATCAGACACCAACCAAGAACAGAGACTGAAATCAAAACTCGAATCAAAACTCGGAATGCTGCCGGTGTAACACCCCTACTCCATGACCTATCCTAGTGATATCTCTATCAACCCCAGGCCATCTCTCGAGGATATCTCTGTCTGAGTGTTACCCCTACCCCATGTATATAAATGGGGGAGAGACCTTTCTCTCTCATCTCCTGGTATATGGACTACTCGAGGAGGGACATCTGCCTGCTACCATGCTCCGATTCACTAACCCATGAATGCATGAGCAAAGCAGCACAGAGCACACTACCCAATACTCCGTCAACCACTAACCCATAAGTGGTCATATGGGTAGGTCAGTATAACTGTTGACCTGACTCACCCACAAAGGGGGTCCCTGATCGACAGTGATGCACAGTGCACGATGATGTATAACACTGGTCAAACAGCATCAACTATCTAGTCCACCTATATCAACATGATATGCAAGGGTCATAGATAATGCACCATAACCTAAGTCCTAAAGGTATAGGTATCACATGCCAGGTACAACATAATCAGTATCAGCAAGACAAATAGAAGAGTTATATCACAATCTATTACTCTATTGCTAAACAAAGCATATCAAGCATATATCTATGACTAATCTAAAAGAAAAGTCAGAGATACCCGCCCCGAAGTAGAAGTTCATAATCGTCGAGAACCACCCGTCAAGAATAATATCCGCGTCAAGGAACTAAGTCAACGCCCTGCATCAAGGAGCATAATTTATAATTTAACATTTCCAATGATTCATAACAAAACATACCATTTAGATTAATTAGGGTTAATTAAAATTAATTAATCCCAATTAACCCTCAATTCCTAACCACCCACACCAAGCCAAAACTCCTTAATCACACTGCTCGACAGATTAGCATCCAAGCCAATCATGATGGATCATTTTCGATGTGCTAGAGGGGGGTGAATAGCACTTTGTCGTTCGTTTCTCTACAAAGTCGTTAGCGCAGTGGAAACAATAATATGCAAAGTAAAATAAACAATGCTAACAACCTGATTTACTTGGTATCCACCCCGGACGGGTGACTAATCCAAGAATCCATCGATGGATCAACCCCCGGATAACCACCGGCTAGATCTGTCACTCCTTGTGGGTGGAGAAACCTCGCCACAACACTTCGGTCGCTCACTGATCACAATAGACTACTAACTCACTTTACCCAAGCGAGTTTCGTCAAGCAAGCTAGTAGGAAACGAGCTCCTTTAAATAGGACTCGAATCTGAAACAATCGCTACCAGTCGACTGCCCCTGGGGCAGTCGACTGGTCCCACTCAGATTCGACCGTTACATCATAACGTTCGAATCTGCCAGCCTGTTTCAGCCTATATCAGTCGACTGCCCATGGGCCAGTCGACTGGTACACACGTAAGCCTAGGGTTTCACTCCTGAGTACAAGTCGCTCCGCACTCAAACCCTCCTGGCTTAGGCCCTAAGTACAAACACTCATACTCAGACCCTCACAACTCAACTGACTCTTCACCAGCAGTCTTGACTGTTGCCTTCACGCCCTCTTCATCTTCGGCCCTCGTCCCTCGGATGCGCACGCAAGCCTCCAGCTTGCCTCCATGCCACCCTTCACGTACGCCTCGAAGTCCGCGTCCCTCAGCTCATCATCCCTGCTATCCAACGGTCCCTCGGATGCACGCAAGCCTCCAGCATGCCTTCATGTCATCCTTCACCTGAAGACATCAACCAAGTCCATGTGTACATGTACACCTGCACACTAATGAACACATATGAGAACCACACACATCCTAACTTAACCATATTGCTCATACATCAAAATATCATGATCCTCCAGATCATCTCAGGGTCGATTGCCCCAACAATCTCTCCCTTTTTGATGTGTGACAATATGTTAAGTTAGTTAAACATATAGCAATGATAATAGCAAAAGCAATTGAAAAATTCAGTGTTCTGAAAACCGGACCGGACCGGACGGTCGGACCGGTTGAACCGGGAACCGGCCAGATTTCCGGTCCGAGTTGACTCTGAAAACCGGCTACTCAACAACCGGATGTGAACCGTTCTGAACCGGGCGGGAACCGGTGAACCGGACAAACCGGAAAAACCGGTCAAACCGGCTTGGTTTATTTTATTTTCATTTTTTGATTTTTCCCCCCTTTTGCAATTTTGCTTTCTTACTAAAAATGAAAATTAAAAAATAAAATATCAAAAACCTAGTTTGCTTTCACCCAAAGTCCAAACGAAAAAACATATTGTTTTTGCAAGAGAGTCACCGCCGCCAGTCTCTCGCCGCGTCACCTTGCCTCTACCAGTCTCGCCGCGGCACCCTGCCTCCGCTAGCCTCGCCTCGTTGCCAGTAGTCTCGCCCCGTCTCCAGCTTCGTTGCGTCGTCGTGCTGGCATATGATGGCAGCAATATATGACATATTTGGATGTGTAATTTTGTATGTGCTTTACTAGTGTCCCCTATTTAAGTGTTTATCGGTGAACAAATATTAATGTGATATAATTTTAACTTCTAATAAGATTCTTTAATTCGTATTCAGATTTCTTGAATCCAATTGTTTTAAATTTGAATTTTTCTTTAAACCTAATCTTTTTTTTCAAGAATACTGTACTGAGTTGCTGACAAAAATATATCACATGTTAACATAGTTGATCTAATCTTGAAGAAAATAGTTGGATAAGTTGTTAGTTTCATATATTTATATAAATACATGTTTTATTATATACCGGTTATATCCCGGTTGGACCCCCGGTTAAACCGGTTGAACCTCTGAACCTCTAAACCCTTGCTTTGACCGGTTCGATGTCCGGTCCGGTTCTCAGAACCTTGGAAAAATTAAAGCATAATACACAAGAGGCAACCTCCCCCTTAACCTATGCTTTCTCCCAAATTTCAATTCTTATTGCTAATTCCAAAGTTAAGTTTTCCCAAAATTGAATTCCACAGTATCAAAGTTAAGTTTCAACCCAAACCTAACTTAACACCCAAGTTCTCCCCCTTTGACACCATCAAAAGATTGCGCCAAGCAATTCTACCCTAGGTGCCAAATAGAACTTAACCAGATTTCTGAAAAACCCCTCAGAAATCACACATCCATAATCTGGCCACACTACCAGTCGACTGCCCTCAGGGCAGTCGACTGATACGCCAATTTCAGAATTTCCAGTCGAAATTTAGAAACGCATAAAAAATTCCAGAAAATACAGAAAAAATGTGAAACTTTGCAAGCACGATTGTTAAGGTATTCCCTATCCTAGAAAATTTTGGTTCATGAAAAACATCAACCGTGCTTGACTTTTGGTAAAAACTCAAAAATTCTCAAATAATGCCAACTTTGTATCAACATTGAATTCTAATCATGGGATCCTATATTTTCCACTTTCTATCAACTCCATTTGACATTTAAAATGATTCCCCAAACTTTCTTTTTTCATATAATTATTTCTATTTTGACAAGACCTCCCCCTCTTTTCTTCTTAAGTCTAGATGATCATCCCTTTTTTATACATAACACCATTATTTGATTTCCAACCAAACCATATTAGATGATATAACAATATAAAATTTCCAAATCATATCATGAACATATATAAAAAGTATTATTCGCGCCAAAGTGTTTCAGCAATATATTAGCACTTAATCAACTATCAAAAACATTATCAAAATAAGAAAAGATCTTAATAAGCTAACATAAAGAAAAGTGTATAATACATGGAGTCATAAAATCTGTCAGGAGATAAACATCACAAGAGTACCGATGGCCAAAAAACCGGAAGTCATCCAAATAAATACAATCATAAAACTAGAAAGTGTTTGAGAGGTATAATACATCAACTAATGATACCACTCTCAACACTCGAACCACCAAGTCAAGCTGACTACATCTCGTCGCCTGGAGGAGGAGGAGGAGGACCCTGATACGCTAGATGCCACTGCTGCATCATCTCATACATGTCCTCCTGTCTGGTCATGAATCCCTGGCAAAACTCTGTGAGGTCGTGCACCTCCCTCTGAGTCGCTGTCTGGCTCTGCTGGAGGCTCTGGACACCCCCTGGATGGTGTCAACATCCTCACGGAGCCCGTGGACGTCTGATCGAAGCTGGGTGAACTCTGCACGTGTGACCAGCTCGGCGGGCTCCTCATCTGCGTCAGCGGCCTCCGGGCGCTCCCTCCAAACAAATGTCCCCTGTCTACACTCAAAACTTGCCAAGGATAGTTGGCGTGTGCCAATCTGATCATAGTCCTTTGACAGGTGCCTGACCTGACCACTACCCACACGGATGCCAAAACGTAAATGGAAAAACTCGGTTAGGATGTGGCAGAAGGGCATATATACCTTCCCATTAACACTATGGGAAGAATGACAAATGACACTAAAGACCTGTAGGGAGACATCAATGTCCAACCTCCTCTCTAAAGCATACATCATCACTAAATGTGAGAGTCTGATCTTGGACCTCCCCTTGGTGACAATAGGCAAAATGCACTCGATGATAACCTTATACAAGACATGGCTAAACGATCTCATGGGTTTAGCATCAAAAAGATGCTCCAAGTCATTCCTATGTCTTCTGAAATAATGCATATGTATCTGATCAATGGTGACGCTAGGAAACTCTAATGGTTCAACAACAGTGGGAAAGTAAACAAATGCATTATTGGACCCTCTACACTATAGAAACTCAGCTAGAACCATGACTGAGAAGGGGATAGGGATATCAGCAACTCGAGACTCATATAAATTACTATCGGAGTCAATGCAAGTCAAATTTACGTAAAACTCCGTACACAAGTCAACATCTATGTCATGCTGGCAGTAGACCAACCTATCCAGTTGAAAATGAGTTATCATTTCAGCTAGTTGAGGCGAATTCTCTTGAAAGAAGACCTTGTTTAGGTATCGACAACTCATTACGGTGAACTCATTTTCGTCAAATCGTTTCTTACATTCCAGGGACATAAACCTGGACTCTTCCTGACTTTGTCAGGATGATCCCTCAGCCCTAGATCTCTTAGAGGCCATCCTAAAATCCATACACACCCATGCATGTCAAGACAACCCCCCAAAAAGGAAAAACACCAAAGAACATGCAAAAATATCATGTTAGTGCCAAAACATGGTTTAACCGAGAAAAATAAGCCTTAAAACGCAATACCTTTTCATTCTCCTCATGATGACTTGATTTTGAGAGTATGGCTTGAAGAAGAGAGGTTTTAACAAAACCTAGAGGTAGATCAGGGTTAGGGGATGACTTAGAGATTGATTTTAGGGCTTGGAAGGGCCTAAGGACGAAGGAGGAACCTAGGAGAGGAGATGAACGCCGGGGAAGTCGCCAAAACCCTAGAGTTTGGCTTCCCCCGGTGCGCCCTTTCATTTTATAAATCTCGCGTACCAGTCGACTGCCCCTGGGGCAGTCGACTGGGCCAGAGTGTAATTACATTCTGTGGGTTTTACCAGTCGACTGGCCTCTAGCCAGTCGACTGGTATCTGATTTTCTGATTTTCAGATTTCCAGTCTAAACTTCAGAAATGTCTAACTAGTTTCCAAATTCCCAAATATTATAAAATTTCATGGATGGATTTGTGGATCCTAAGTCTATTTGGGAAAAATATAATTTCAATCAAAATTATCCCGAATTCCAAGATTGGTACAAACTTTAAGTTTCTTTAAATTGTATCATGACACCTTTCCCAAAAGTTCTAATTCTACCCTCACCTTGATGCTCCTTCCCATACTCGTTCATAATCCATTCTTAGCATCAATTTATATGGTAGTTAGACATTAGAACCAATTTTTCTCAATTAAAGTTCCAATTTCACCTTTTACTCCATAATTCTCCCTTTAGTGTGTCAATTCTCTAGGATTAAGACCAACCATAGCCTTTTGAACCTCTTGGCACACCCTCTAGTCCTCTTCAATCTCCTAGAAGGAAACCACCTGAGATCCATTGACCATGGAACCCATTTTGACTTCCAGAGCTCTCCCTTGAGCTCCTAGCCCTAATTACCTCCCTAGGTAACTCTTCTACAAAGGCAAGAACACACCGGTGCTTCTCCGGTGCTTCTTGACCTTCCACTCTCACTCTCTTAACCCTATAGACCTTTTTCTTGGTCAATTTCTTTTCTTTTCCTTTAAATGGCTTTTCCTTACCATTTTTGACTTTTTCTCTACCATAGTTGTAGGGCATCCTTGAATATGACATTCTATCAACATTAGCCCTCCTAGGGTGGTATCCTAGACCCGGCCTATCATCCCTATGATTTTGGTCCTTTGATATCATGTTCAATCTCTTGGACCCTTGAATGCCTCTACCTAGGTTTCTTTCTAACTTATCAAGTTTTGCTTTTAAAACTTGATTTTCCTTTTCTAACTTCCTAACCTTAGGATCACTAGACCTACTTTGATCATTTCTAAGTCTACCTATTTTTCTAGGCATATTTCTCTCTTTCTTAGAGTTTATGCCTTGGTCCTTATTCCTAGAGATCCTGGATTTATCATGCATCACAGAATTTTTGGTGTTTTGACATGCAAAATTGTTTCTATTCTTATCATAATATTTAAAACCAAAAACACTCATGGGCATGCAATTGTTATCAACTTTATCATTCATACAAGCATTTTGAGCATAAATTGAGTTAGGAATTACCTCCCTTATCCTTGTAGCTCCTCCTTGATGTGAGCTTCTCTCTTCCTTTTCCTTTTTCTCCCATTTCCTTAGATGCTCCTTCTTCTTGAGCTCCTTACTCCTTGGACACTTTGTATGGTAGTGCCCTAGCTCCCTGATAGACCCAAATTGACTGTCACGAATGTGGGTCTCAAATTTAAATGTGAATAAATAACTGGAAACCCTTTTACAAATCAAAAGTATGAAAATGTAATATAGGGGCCACAGGTTGTATTTTTCTCGGGGCTAGTTGACGTTGTGTGATTCGCACTTGTGTTTATGTGTCGTTTGTGAATTTCGGGTTTCAAATCAATTTTGGGTTCTAGGTTACAATTGGAAACGAAAATTCAATAAAGGAATAGAAAACTCAATCATGGGACTTAACAATGATAGCTAGTTATAACTCAGCCAATGGATCACTTACTCATCTAAAGCCCTTAAGCAGTTTGTTTGAAACTGATTTCTGATTTCAAAAGCAAAACAAAATGCCAAGCAATGAAACAACAAAATCAAACGCAAGACATGGACAATTGCAAGCAATCTAAAACCAAATTGATACAAAATCGTGCCAAGACTTCATTTGATACAAATGCTAATAATTGAACAGCTGGATTCCAAAAGTAGAAGAAATTGATGTATCCAAGAGTGACACGAAATGCAAAATGTATAACTGATCGATTCAGAATAAAGCTAATCAATTCATTTGAAACAAGCTCTTAATGAAGTGTCATGCATGAACACAAGGAAAAAATTCAGACTTGGAAGTAAAAATCCAGAATTGGATTGGACTGCAAAAACTAGATGGCAAGAATTCAGAATCACATGAATGCAGCAATTCAAATGCAAGATTCAGACTGCATAAGCTGAAGATTTTAGAAATTAAAGGTGGATGGCAGAATTGGAAATCACAGTCCAAGAACAAACCTAAGGCAATTGGAAGCTGTCAAGCTAACTTGATACTGCCTAAATGCATTCAGAATTAATCCAACACTCTTCGAGGTTATAAAAATTCATGCGCAACAAGAAAACTGATACACAAACACTGATACTAATTCAAAAACAGTTTGAAGATAGTAATGAATGGAAGCTTCAGAAATCCAATGCAAAATTCAGACAAGTTGAGAACAAAATTCTGAAATGAATTCAACCACCAAATGCAGAACAACTCATGTGATTGAAATCAAGGACACAATTTAGTTTTCATGTGAAATTCAGCTGAGTTAGTATTTGATTGACATGAATTCAGATTCCAAATCAGTGACAAAAGGACTGATGCTCAGGAACATCTCACGTGCAGAGCTGAAAACTGGAAACAGGGGATGATACGCAAGCTGATTTGCAGGTTTTTTTTAAAACAAATTCCAATCTCTAAACTGTTTGCTATGTGTATGAAACAATCTTCAAAGTGAATTCAGAAATATAGCAAGAATTTGGCACAAACTAAATCTGTAATGTGCAGAAATAAAACTGCAGAAATTCAGAAAACCTTTGGGCAGTAGTACAGCTACAAATTGATTTCAAAAATTAACCCAACAGCGAGTGGATGTGAAGTAGGCGGATATAGCAGTCAATAAATGCAGAAACTAACTCCATTGAAACAAACTTGCCCTAACCCAATCATGATATGCAGAAATAAAATGTATGACTTGAAGAAAGTTAAATTCGCAGTTGAAAAGAAACAAACCGATGTGAACTTAAGTTGAGTGCACTGATTCAAATTCAGAATAAAATTCACTAAGCTAGAACTCAATTGAAACAAATCCAGGACTGATAAACCTACTTGCACAATTAGAAACTAAGCTGCAGAACTTGAAGAATTGATACGCAAACTGTAACAAAGATACAAACTGGCACGCAAAGATTTAAACAGAAATAAACTGAAATTAAACACAACTATCCACTAGAAAAGCTTCCTAATTACTTAACTGATTGGATTAAACCCTAATTACAGCAGAAACAATGCATTAAACCAACTTAACGAATCTGAAATCAAAAACAGAACCGAAACTAGAGCAGTAACGAAAATTACAGCTACAAACGAAAATTTGCTAATTAAACTAAACCCCAATCCTTCTCAAGCTCAAATTCTCCTTGTTCGTCACGCAAGGGTGAGCCTCGAACACGCAAGCTCAACAAATCAGTGAGAAAACTCAATCTGCGCTTGAATTCAGCTCAACTTGCTCAAATCTGAAATTTCCATTCGATTCTTGGATTTAACTGTGTCTGCGTGCGATGGTGAGTTGGGGATGCTCCAAGCAATCTAGGGAACCCCTCTAGAGAGCCCAGATGGATGGAAGTGGAGCACAGCCGATCCGAAGTCACCAAATGGTAGAACTGTGGAAACCTCTCAATAGCCCTGTTTCTTGGGCAAATTGCGGCTGGAAACTTCGCGGATGAGTCTTCCTAATGATCTAGAACATGATCTAGTGAAGAAATTGAGGTGGTCGCGCCTCGGATTGAAGAAAATCTGAAGAACAGTTGAAGAACAAAACGAAGAAACGAAATTTGCGGCGAAGACGCGACGAGGAAGAGGCTGCGGAAATATTTGATTAAATAGTTATCAACGGACGGCTCAGATTGATTGGAGGAGATCCAACGGCTGATATTGCTCTGATTTGAGCCAAACTTTGATGATGATGATCTGGGGTCAGGATCTGCTTTGTGGTAGCTCAGATCCTCCAGATGTGCAACGGATGGTCCAGATCAACCAATTCTTTGAATGGACGATCTAGAGCCCTCCAAGCTTGATCCAATGGTTGATTTAGCTCTGATTGGGATGAAATCTTCAGATCTTGATCAGGGTGCTTGATCAACCCTAGCCCTAGCTCGGATTGCTTCAGATGGTCCCGGATGGCTCAGATCTAGCCGCTTTTGAATCGGACGGCCCGGATTAATCCAAAACATGATAATTCGATCCGGTTCCACTTCTGACTCAAGTTTGACCCAGTATGCCCTAGGTCCAGGATCCTTTCATGCCTACAAAAATATATCAGAAAATTAGTGGTCAAATAATCCAAAAATATGAAATTTTGCAATTAAGTCCAAAATAAAAGGAAATCCTAAAACCTAGGGTAAAATCATAATTAAACAAGTAAAACATGGGTCAAACATGGATTTTAGTAATTAAAATAATCAATAAAAATGGTGCTTATCAACTCCCCCACACTTAACCTTCAGCGTCTCGCGAAACTACTAAGTATGTATCCCCTAGATTTTCTTAAGCATAATTAGAAACAAATGAAAAGAAATTACCTAGGGTCGTCAATTCTCATAAATCTAAGCTCTATGGATTAGTATCTTGTCCTTAAATCAACAACTTGGCCTTTTCATCTATCATGAGTTATTGAGATGAATTTAAATCACTAGCCTTTCAAGGGAAGTTTTGGTGGCTCTCTCTTAAGTTCTAAGTTGGTGATGGAAGTGGAGCTCACTCTTACACACATGTTTCTTGCACTACCATAGGCTTGCTTATTGTCTACTCTCCACCATTTATTCATGATTGGAATCAACAACTACAAAAACAAATAAAAGCATGGAAGATGATAAGAAATGGAGTAAAAATTAAGAAAATGGAAAAATTGATGGAGTGGGAGACTTGGTTGCTCAAAAATGTTTCCAATGCGCTTTGCTCCATCTTTACAATCCTCTAGTGATATCAAAAGTGTGATGGAGTAAATCTTGAGCAATTGCCTTTGATTTGGATGAAAACAACTCCATTTGATCTCAATGTGCCAAGTTTGCCAATTTTGTGCCAACCTTGCTTCTTTCACTCTTTTCTCAGATTTTTTTTTTCTTTCTTTCTCTCTAGTGAATTCAAAATGTAATGGAGCAGATCTTCAATTTGGATGAGAGTATCTTAACTGATTTATGGTGCCAAGTCAATGGTGTGCCAACTTGCTTCTTCTTTTCTTTTCTTATTTTCTCAAACTGTTTTTTTTTCTTTCTATTTCTGTTCACTACTGATTCCCTGATGTTATTGCAACTCCTCCTTGTTCATTTTCCCTGAAATCTCATTTGGACACTTCGGACCAGTTAGTATCAGAAGTTGACACATCAAATGCAATTAGTAAGTCACTCTTGATACATATTCTTTTCAAATTTGCACACTTCCATCACTTTTTTTTTCTGTTTCAATGTTTCTACTCCACGGCAGATTCCTTTCAATTCTCTGATTTCTCAAAAACATTTCGTGCAAATGGCTGAGTAGTGGAAAGCTTGAATGCTCCACTTGCAAATGGCTGAGTATTAGGTTGAAATCCAGGAAGTGCACTGCAAATTTTTTTTTCTTCTGTGTGCTGATCAGAGCTGCTAATCTCTGCATTTGCTCAGATTCTCTGCACTGGTTTCAGTTCTGTCCAGCTCCAATTCAGCAGCTCCAAGTTGAGTTGTTCAGCATGCAATTCATCTTCTAGCAGGGTGAACTTTGGCACAACTTTCTTTTTCTTTTGTTCCCCTTCTAAATGGCATAGATTTTTCCATTGCTTCAGATTTTCCTGCATTTGTTTCATTTCTGCCCAGCTCAGATTTTGTTCAGCTCTTTTGAAATCTGTACAGCTGCATTTAAGCATCTTTTCAGCTTCGGTACAGCTTAACTTCCCAATTCTTCATCCAAACTTCACTTCTTGCGTGCCAACTTGTCTTGGCTTTGCTTCTGAAATTTTTTTTTTTCTGTTTTGCTCTAAATTCAGCTTCATGGCAGATTCATTGCAAAAACTTTGATTTCTCCAAACAAATACATCACATGGTCATGGAGAGTTAAATGCTCACGAGGTAAGTTGATACATTGCCATTTTTTTTCTCTTTTTGGCATTGAATTTTTCTCTTTGAAATGGTGCAGATTTTTTTCTTTGCTTGCCACTTAAATCTTCAAAATATGATAAGGGAACTCAATCTCCAATTGCTTCCATCTCTCTAGCTCATTCTTGGTACCAACTCACTCAAAATGTAATTGTTTCCATCCTTCCATTGCAAAAAATTTTTTTCTTTTAGATCCAAATGCTTCCTTGATACACTAATCACTCCCCCACACTTAAATCTTTGCCCGTCTCGGGCAAAGTAGCATTAAGAAACTTCTCAAACAACAAGTCCAAAGAAAAGTGAGGATAAGAGTAGGAAATAAATAAAGAAAAATGGAATGAACATGATTTTTGCCAAAATTAATATGGAAAGGGAAACAAATGGATTAGCCTCTATAGATGTGATCCAATCATTGAAATATGATTTTGAAAGAACCTAAGCAAGTTCTAGAGTACAATAACATAGGTGTGTCACAAAAATAAGGCTAATTCTCACTAGGTCAAAATAATTTATCCCAAGTCCTCAATTAAGAATCTAAAGCAAGTAGTACTCAAGCATCCAAGAATTCATCCATTAGCTCAAACCTTAAGTTTTGACAACCAAATTTAATTTATTTTTTAAGAGATTCTAAGATGCTATAGAATAACCTAGAGGGATACATTTATTCCTAATCATGCAAGAAAAAGTGCTAAAAGAAATAACATGCATTTATTGACAAGGACTCAGTTTAAAAGAAAATTCTAATTCTAGGAAGCATGAAAATGAAAAATGAAATAAAAGAAAATACAAGAAAAATCAAACTCCCTTTATTCTGGTGGACGGAGTCTATCAAGCAGTAGTCTCCATCGTGGTAGTGGAGGTGTCTGGGTGGCTGGGAGAACTAAGACTCCCCCACACTTAAACTTTGCAAAAAATTTCTCTGGTGGCCTAAGGCGATTCAGGTTCAGAATCCATTGAAGGAATGGAGGGCTATGGATTAAAGTAAGATCTTCTCCTCCTTCTTGATGCCTTTCAGAAGTCCTTCCAGGAGTCTGGAGTATGTTCAGTTGGAGTACCCACTCCTGAAGTCTTCTGAACCCTGCAAAATAATGTAATACCCCTCTCAAGCGTTCAGGGTCAGAAAGAAATAAAATAATATCAGTCTCTGCATGAAATGAATCTAAAACTGCATCATATCCAATTAAATCAAATTCTGGTACCTCAATGAAATTTTCAAAATCATTTCCTACAAAATTTGCATCCAGATACTCATCACAAATAAAGAAATCAATTTCTGGCTCATCAATAGAAATTTCACAATTATTTTCTATCAAGGGTGTATCAAGTAATATGTCACAGCCAATCAAATCAATCTCAGATATCTCCATAAGTTTCTCACATTCAACCTCAGCATAAGATATAGCAAGAGATTCATCAAAATAAATAACATCCATTTCAGGTACTTCTAAAAAATTTTCACTATCCATATCCACAAAAGATGTATCAAGAGATTCATCATAACAAACAACATCAATTATGGGTGCCTCTAAAATTATTTCGCTATCCATATCTACAAGAGATGTATCAAGTAATGCATGATGATCAATAAAATCAATATTTGGTACCTCTATTGGATTTTCACAAACAATCTCTACACAAGGTATATCAATAAATTCATCAGAATCAATAAAGTCAGCACTAGGTACCTCACTGCATTTTTCTGAAGAAAGAGGAGAAATACTTACCTGAGCGTGCTGGAGAATACCTGGAGGTTCTACAAGGGTAGATGTATCCATGGCCTCCTCCTGGTCAAGTACATGCTCCTCTTCAGCCTCAGACTCTGGTGGACACTCAACTAAAGCAGGTGATCCTTGGGTGCTTGCTTCCACCATGCAAGTCCCTACACTTTCTGGTTTATCCTTTGAATCTTCTAATGTACCAGTCAACTATGGTGGTCCCTGGGGCTTAGTGCAATCCCCTACACCTATGGAGTCATCCTCTATGCATTCTTCTTCTGTAATATCTGCAACAACAACATTAAAAAAATTAGGACCATCAATAATGCTATCATCAGAAAATAAAAGTCTAGAATGGTCCTGTGGAGCTTCAGTTTCTTCTTCTTGAGCTGAAAAATTTGGCAATGGATTTTGAATAGGAATCTCCGGAGGGATGCATGCTGTAGGTGCCCAATATTTGATGATACTTCTTCTTCTTCTTCTTCAAATTTTAAGATCACTTGAAGAAGGACTTGGCCAGGCACTAGGGTCACCTTGAACTGATATAAATCCAACTCCGGGGCTCTCAGAATTAAAAGGAACTTGAGAAATAACTGTTCTGATCTTTGGGCTTTTATCTGATTCAAATCACTAGCCACTTGTTCCATTTGCCTTTCGAGGTTTTGAAGCTCTTGTTGAAACATTTGTTGAAATTGAGACTGTGGGGGCTGATCAAATGGTTGAACAGGCTGATTAAACTGCTGAAAAGTTGGTTCACCACTTGGTGGAAATTGTTGAAAATTGTAGCCCTGGAATTCTTGGATCTGAGGTTGATATTGTGGTGGTGAACACTGAAATTGAGTGGGCTGAAAATTCTGGTTGCAAGGGTGAAATTGTTGTGGAAATTGAAATGGTTGCTGGAAATTCAAATTATCTTGGTACCTTGCTGAATTCCTTGAAAAGGTGCTTGATCTTGTTGATAAGGTGGCTGAAAATTGGGTCTGAAATTGCTGAAATTTGGGGCTGAAAATTCTGGAATTGTGGCTGCCCATTCTGAAAATTCTTAAAAATTTGGTTAGACTTGGCTGAAAATCTGACTGGAAATTGTTGAAATTACGGTTGAAATTGTTGTGGGGGGCTGCTGAAGTTGCTGTGGTGGCTGGAATTGCTGTAAATGTGGTTGAAAAAACTNTTATGTCATTATGTTTTGTTAGATAGATTTTGGTACATTATGCTCAAGTTTGATACATTCTAGAAATCTGAAAACTGAAATTTCAGAACCACCAGTCAACAGGGAAAATACCAGTCGACTGGTAATCGGCACAGAAACATTCTGTGGCCCGACCAGTCGACTGGCATATAGCAGTCGACTGGTACTGTGTAAAACAAAACTGGTGTAGAGCAGCTGGTTAGTGCTTTAGCAATGCAACGCAGATGTTGGGGGATCGAATCCTGCCAAGATAATAAAATAAAAGTTTTGCTTTATGTTGGGCTAGTTAGTACTTTCAACATGTTTATGAATTGTTAGTTCAGTAAATAGTAAAATAAGATTTTTTTTTAAATTCTCCCAGTTGGTTTAGCATTATTAGAAATCACAAATTAGTCAGTTAGTCAGTTAGTTAGTAGTGACGATCCGCCTTAAAGCCTAGTACCAGAAGGCGGGTCGTTACAGGCATGGACGCAAGCTGGAGGCTTGCAAGCATCTGAGGGACGAGGGCCGAAGATGAAGAGGGCGTGAAGGCAACAGTCAAGACTGCTGGTGAAGAGTCAACTAAGTTGTAAGGGTCTGAGTATGAGTGATTGTACTCAGGGGCTAAGCCGGGAGGGTTTGAGTGCGGAGTGACATGTACTCAGGAGTGTAACCCTAGGCTTAGATGTGTACCAGTCGACTGCCCCAGGGGCAGTCGACTGGTGTTGACTGGAACAACTGGCAGATTCGAACGTTGTACTGTAACGGTCGAATCTGAGTGGGACCAGTCGACTGGTCCCACTCAAATTCGACCGTTACAGTACAGCGTTCGAATATGCCAGCTGTTCCAGTCAACACCTGTCGACTGCCCCTCGATTGGTACACATCTAAGCCTAGGGTTACACTCCCGAGTACATGTCACTCCGCACTCAAACCCTCCCGGCTTAGCCCCTGAGTACAATCACTCATACTCATACCTTACAACTCAGTTGACTCTTCACCAGCAGTCTTGACTATTGCCTTCACGCCCTCTTCATCTTCGGCCCTCGTCCCTCAGATGCGCACGCAAGCCTCTAGCTTGCCTCTATGCCACCCTTCACGTACGCCTCGAAGTCCGCGTCCCTTGGCTCATCATCTCTGCTATCCAATGGTCCCTCGGATGTGCACACAAGCCTCCAGCTTGCTTCCATGCCATCCTTCACCTGAAGACATCAACCAAGTCCATCTGTACCTGTACACCTGCACACTCATGTACACATATGAGAACAACACACATCCTAACTTAACCATATTGCCCACACATCAAAATATCATGATCCTCCAGATCATCTCAGGGCCGATTGCCCCAACAATCTCCCCCTTTTTGATGTGGGGCAACATGTTAAGTTAGGTAAACATATAGCAATGATAATAGCAAAAACAATTGAAAAATTAAAGCATAATACACAAGAGGCAACCTCCCCCTTAACCTATGCTTTCTCCCACCTTTCAATTCTTATTGCTAATCCCAAAGTTAAGTTTCAACTCAAACCTAACTTAACACCAAAGTTCTCCCCCTTTGACACCATCAAAAGATTGCTCCAAGCAAACCTACCCTTGGTGCCAAATAGAACTTAACCAGATTTTTGAAAAACCCCTCAGAAATGACAAATTCATAACCTGCCCACAGTATCAGTCGACTGCCCCAGGGCAGTCGACTGATACGCCAATTTCAGAATTTTCAGTCGAAATTCAGAAACGCATAAAAAATTCCAGAAATCCAAAAAAAATGTGAAACTTTGCAAACACGATTGTTAAGGTATTCCCTACCTTAGAAAAATTTGGTTCATGAAAAACATCAACCGTGCTTGACTGTTGGTACAAACTCAAAAGTTCTCAAATAGTGCCAACTTTGTATCAACATACAATTCTAATCATGGTATCCTATATTTGTCACTCTCTATCAACGTCATTTGACATTTAAAATGATTCCCACACTCCCCTTTTTCATATAAATCTATCCATTTTGACAAGAGCTCCCCCTCTTTTTCTCTTGAGTTTAAATGATCATCCTTTTATACATAACACCATTAGTTGATTTCCAACCAAACCATATTAGATGATATAACAATATAAAATTTCCAAATCATATCATGAACACATATATAAAAAGTATTATTCAAACCAAAGTGTTTCAGCAATATATTAGCACTTAATCAACTATCAAAAATATTATCAAAATAAGACAAGATCTTAATAAGTTAACATAAAGAAAAGTGTATGGAGTCATAAAATCTGTCAGGAGCTAACATCCAAGAGTACCTAGGGCCAAAAAGCTGAAAGTCATCCAAATAAATACAATTATCAAAATAGAAGGTGTTTGAGAGGAATAATACATCAACTAATGATACCACTCTCAATACTAGAACCACCAAGTCAAGCTGACTACATCTCGTTGCCTGGAGGAGGAGGAGGAGGAGGACCTTGATACACTAGATGCCACTGCTGCATTATCTCATACATGTCCTCCTGTCTGGTCATGAATCCCTGGCAAAACTCCGTGAGGCTGTGCACCTCCCTCTGAGTCATTGTCTGGCTATGCTGGAGGCTTTGGACACCCCCCTGGATGGTGTCAACATTCTCACGGAGCTCGTGGACGTCTGATCGAAGCTGGGTGAACTCTGCACATGTGACCAGCTCGGCGGGCTCCTCATCTGCGTCAGTGGCCTCCGGGCGCTCCCTCCAAACAAATGTCCCCTATCTACACTCAATACCTGCCAAGGACAGTTGGCGTGTGCCAATCTGATCATAGTCCTTGGATAGGTGCCTGACCTGACCACTACACACACGGATGCCAAAACATAAATGGAAAAACTCAGTCAGGATATGGCAAAAGGGCATTTATATCTTCCCATTGACACTATAGGAAGAATGCCAAATGACACTAAAGACCTGTAGGGAGACATCGATGTCTAACCTCCTTTCCAGAGCGTACATCATCACCAGATGTGGGAGTCTGATCCGGGACCTCCCCTTGGTGACAATGGGCAAAATGCACTCAATGATGATTTATACAAGACATGGCTAAACGGTCTTATGGGTTTAGCATCAAAAAGACGCTCCGAGTCATTCCTATGTCTTCTGAAATAATGCATATGTATCTGATCAATTGTGACTCCAGGAAACTCTAATAGTTCAACAACAGTAGGAAAGTAAACAGATGCATTATTGGACCCTCTACACTGTAGGAACACAGCTAAACCCATGACAGAGAAAGGGATAGGAACACTAGCAACTCAAGACTCATACACATTACTATCTGAGTCAATACAGGTCAAATTTGCATAAAACTCTGTACATAAGTCAATATCTATGTCATGCTGGCAGTAAACTAGCCGGTCCAGCTGAAAATAAGTGATCATTTCAGCTAGCTGAGGTGACTTCTCTTGAAAGAAGGCCTTGTTTAGGTATCTGTAATTCATTACTGTGAACTCATTTTCCTCAAAACATTTCTTACATTCCAGGGACCTAAACCTAGACCCTCCTTGACTTGGTTGGGATGACCCTTCACCCCTAGATCTCTTAGAGGTCATCCTAAAATACATACACACCCATGCATGCCAAGATAACCCCTCCCCCCCCCCCCCCCCCCCCCAAAAAGGAAAAACATCAAAGAACACGCACAAAAATATCATATTAGTGCCAAAACATGGTTTAACCGAGAAAAATAAACCTTAAAACGCAATACCTTTTCATTCTCCTCATGATGACTTGATTTTGAGAGTATAGCTTGAAGAGGAGAGGTTTTAACAAACCCTAGAGGTAGATCGGGATTAGAGGAGGACTTAGAGAGGGATTTTAGGGCTTGGAAGGGCCTAAGGATGAAGGAGGAACTTGGGAGAGGAGATGATTGCTGGGAAATCACCAAAACCCTAGAGTTTGGCTTCTCCCGCGCGCGCCCTTTTCTTTTATAAATCCCGCGTACCAGTCGACTGCCCCTGGGGCAGTCGACTGGGCCAGAGTGTAATTACATTCTGTGGGTTTTACCAGTCGACTGGCCTCCAGCCAGTCGACTGGTGTCTGATTTTCTGATTTTCAGATTTCCAATCCAAACTTCAGAAATGTCTAACTAATTCCACAAATTCCCAAAAATTATGAAATTTCATGGATGGATTTGTGGATCCTAAGTCTATTTGGGAAAAATATAATTTCAATCAAAATTATCCCGAATTCCAAGATTGGTACAAACTTCAAGTTTCTTTAAATTGTATCATGACACCTTTCCCAAAAGTTCTAATTTTACCCTCACCTTGATGCTCCTTGCCATACTCATTCATAATCCATTCTTAGCATCAATTTATATGGTAGTTGGGCATTAAAACCAATTTTTCTCAATTAAAGTTCCAATTTCACCTTTTACTCCATAATTCTCCCTTTAGTGTGCCAATTCTCTAGGATTAGGCCTAATCTTAGCCTTTTAAACCTTTTGGCACACCCTATAGTCTTCTTCAATCTCCTAGAAGGAAACCACCTGAGATCCATTGACTATGAAACCCATTTTGGCTTCTAGAGCTCTCCCTTGAGCTCCTAGCCCTAATTACCTCCCTAGGTAACTCTTCTACAAAGGTAAGACCACACCGGTGCTCCTCCGGTGCTTCTTGACCTTCCACTATCACTCTCTTAACCCTATAGACCTTTTTCTTGGTCAATTTCTTTTCTTTTCCTTTAAATGACTTTTCCTTACCATTTTTGACTTTTTCTCTACCATTGTTATAGGGCATCCTTGAATATAACATTCTATCAACATTAGCCCTCCTAGGGTGGTATCCTAGACCCAACCTATCATCCCTATGATTTTGGTCCTTTGATATCATGTTCAATCTCTTGGACCCTTGAATGCCTCTACCTAGGTTTCTTTCTAACTTATCAAGTTTTGCTCTTAAAACTTGATTTTCCTTTTCTAACTTCCTAACCTTAGGATCACTAGACCTAATTTGATCATTTCTAGGTCTACTTATTTGTCTAGGCATTTTCCCCCCTCTCTTAGGGTTTATGCCTTGGTCCTTAGCCCTAGAATTTCTAGGTTTATCATGAAACATAGAATTTTTGGTGTTTTGACACACAAAAGTGTTTCTATTCCTATCATGATATTTAAAACCAAAAACACGCATAGGCAAGCAATTGTTATTAATTCTATCATTCGTACAAGCATTTTTGAGCATTCATGAACGAATTTGAAGCATAAGCAGAGTTAGAGGTTACCTCCCTTACCCTTGGGGCTGCCCCTTGATGAGTGCTCCTCTTCCTTTCTTCTTTCTCCCATTTCCTAAGATGCTCCATCTTCTTGAGCTCTCCACTTCTTGGACATTTTGTATGATAATGCCCGAGCTCCCTACATGTGAAGCATCGAATTCTCCTTCTTTTGATTTGAGCTTCCTCATTCCTACAACCCATTTTAGATTTAAATTGAATGGATTTGGGCTTAGGAATTACATTCTTTTTACCTAGTCGGCACTTATCATTGTAGTGCCCCTTTTTATTGCACCCAAAGCATATGATATGTTCTTTTGATTTAGCTTTGGTGGAGGTGGAAGTCTTTTCTTGCTCTTGTGGGGATGATGGTCTCTCCTCCCCCTCAACCCTTGATGTTGATACTTCTTCCTCTTCTTCGGATGAGATGGATCTTTTTTCACTCGATTCCTCCACTTTACTTGATGATGTCGATAATTCTTTTTCCCTTTGATCTTTTTGGACACTTGAACTTATTTCTTCGGGCTCCTCTACTCCTTGAGTTTGTGTAGGGTTCTCACGATAATTTTCCAATTTATTCCACAACTCATATGCATTTTTATAATTCCCTATATCACTCAAAATATTAGTAGCCAAAATATTAACCAAAATATTGATTACCTTCTCATTGGCCCTTGCTTGTTCTTGTTGCTCCTTGGTCCAATACCTAGGCCGGAGCTTCTTTCCGTGCTTGTTGTTGATGCAGTCTGACCCTGATTGTTGTTTTGGTGTTGACACCAATTTTAGTTTAAGTTGATAAGATGATTGTGATTAAGTCCTGGTCGTGGACTAGGCATACCTAGTAGAACTAGGTTTGATGAAAGCATGGCTTGGAGGGTCAGGTCCTAGCTTGAGGAGCTAGGTTGATGAAATCCTAACTTGGAGGGTTAGGTGTGTGAAAATCCTAGCTTGGAGGGCTAGGTGTAAAAAGTCCTAACCTGGAGGGTTAGGTGTGGAAAAATTCTAGCTTGGAGGGCTAGGTGTGAAAAGTCCTAACCTGGAGGGTTAGGTATGGAAAAAATCCTAGCTTGGAGGGCTAGGTGTGGAAAAGTCCTAACCTGGAGGGTTAGGTGTGAAAAATCTGGCTTGGAGGGTCAGGTCCTAGCTTGGAGGGCTAGGTTGATGAAATCCCGGCTTGGAGAGCCAGGTCCTAGCTTGGAGGGCTAGGTTGGATGAAATCCCAGCTTGGAGGGTCAGGTTCTAGCTTGGAGGGCTAGGTTGAAGTCCCGGTGAGTGAGACTGGGCATGGAGTCTTGGTCGGGGGGACTGAGCACGAGTCAGGGGAGCCTGGGAGCCAGTTCTCTTGACTTAGAGTGGGTTTGGCCTTGCCTGGATCAGTCTAGTGACCGATCAGGGAAGTTGGCATGGAGTTCCCTCGTGGATCGGTCTGGTGACCGATCCAGCGATGTCTGATCGGTCTAGTGATCGATCAGGGAACATACGGTGACTTTGGTAAACCTACTGATTGACTCCTGATCGGTCTGGTGACCGATCAGGGAGCATAGAGTTCACTTCCTGCTCAACTCCTGATCAGTCTGGTGACCGATCAGGGAGTATACAGTGGGTTTTAGGAACCTTACTGCTTGGCTCCTGATCGGTCCGGTGTCCGATCAGGGATACTGTTCAGATCGTTCTGGTGAACGATCAAGTGTCGCGAGTTCCTCACTATGACCGATCAGGATGGAGCCTGATCGGTCTGAGCATGCCCTGATCAGTCTGGTGACCGATCAGGAGGGTTGGACTGCGAAGATAAGAAATCACCCTACAAAGAGATGGATCGGTCTGGTGACCGATCCACGACTTGGGATCGGTCTGGTGATCGGTCCCGGTGAAGTCACGATTTCTGATTACGCGTTGGGGACCGATCAGGATGGAGCCTGATCGGTCTGAACCCACCCTGATCGGTCTGGTGACCGATCAGGAGGCTCTCTGATCGGTCCAGTGACCGATCACTTTAATTCAAACGCGCTGTCAGACGCTCTGATCACGTCTGATCGCACTCTGATTTCTACTGATACACTACTGATACTTGTTCTGAGCCCTCTAATGTTTGATCTTCTGTTGATTTGCTGCTCTAATGTGTTGCTAAGTGTGCAGGTGACTTAGAGATCATCCAAGGGAAGTCAAACGAAGGTTTTCGCTAGAGCAGGTTTGTTCGTTTGCTTCCGCAGGTTGTAACGTCCTCTGGCGCGAGCTGCAGCGGCTGAGGAGCTGATGACCTGGGGCTTGACTGGAGGGGTTTCAGTGAGTCCAGATGAGGTCAGGGGTAGCTGGCTGCTGCAGATGAGCAGCTAGAAGCTGCTGCAGAGGAGCGTGTGACCTGGCGATGGAAGCTGGTTAAGCTGTGTAGTGGAGAAGAGCTGAGTAGAGTTTTTTGACGAAGTGCTAGAATTCTTGTTCTCCACATTGAAAAGCTTTTGCTCTACACTTGTGCGATTACTCTACTGTGAATCTTGAGCAACCTTGTGATACTTGAGCACTTGGGAAGAAGAAACAAGAAGCTTGGCGAGTCCATCAGCGAGAAGACACGAAGAAGGGAGTTTTTGGTGAGATCTGCGCTTAGTGGAGCTCGGTGAGGAGTTTGCTTGTGTTCTTGCGGTTCTTAGTGCTCAGTAAGATCCTTCTTGTGTTTCTTGTACTTAATACTTCATCATTTTGAAACGTTGTTGAGAGGTTACTCCACCGAGAAGGAGGTTGCATTCTATCCGGCTTTTTCGGGGCTTGATCTGCCGACGATCAAGGGATCGCCCAGCTTAAGGGCACGCCAAGGAGTAGGGGCAAGTTATCCCCGAACCTTGTAAACGACCCTTGTTAGCGTTTGTAGTTTGTTTTCCATTTCTGCATTTATACTCTGTTCTTGCTCTTGCTTCTGCTGTGCTATTAACATTCAAGTGCAGAAATCCTAAAAGCGAATGAAGTTTTGTGTCTGGCTATATTCACCCCCCGCTCTCTAGTTATCCAAGTTCCAACAAGTGGTATCAAAGCTTGGGGCTCTGTTCAAGCTGATTAACAACCGAGAGCTGTCAACAATGGCTTTGAGAGAAGGTTTTAGCACCACTCGACCACCCTTCTTCGATGGTTCAGATTTTCAATATTGGAGATCGAAGATGGAGTACTATCTCATGATGGACATCCACACTTGGTTCGCTGTGAAGGAGGGTTTCTCCCCTCCAAAGGATGATGAAGGAAAAGAATTGGAATCTTGGCGTTAGTCGGCTGAGCAAACTCGGAAGAGTGAAGCTGACGCTAAGGCGGTGGTGACTTTGCAATGTGGCATGAACAAATATCAACTCATTAAGGTTGGTCCCTTTACAAGTGCAAAGGATTTGTGGAATAAACTCATTGAACTTCATGAGGGTACCCGAGACTCGAGAATCGCCAAGAGGGATTTGTTCCTCAACCAACTACAAAACCTCTCCATAAAGGAGAATGAGACGGTGAGTGAACTACATAGTCTATTCAAGGAAGTCCTCAACGGTCTTCATTCCATTGATGAAAAGGTCGAGAACCGCGACCTTGTAAGGTATGTGTTAAAAGCTTTCCCAAGGAATGCTTTGTGGTCATCCATGGTGGATGCCTACAAAGTTTCCAAGGATTTATCAATTGTAAAATTAGATGACTTATTTTGTGAAATGGAGCTACATGAGATGGCTAACAAAGGCCCTAAGGAGAAGGGGATTGCCTTAGTTGCAGGTGAAAAGACCAAGAAGAAGAAGGAGAAGAAGAAGGAAGTCTCTTCATCTTCATCCTAATCCGAATACGAGTCCGAATCCGAGGAGGATGGCAGTGGGTCTTCTTCCTCCAAGATGGCCAATTTTGTTAGAAGGATGATGAGAAAGAGTCGACGCTTCAAGGGTAAAGGTAACCCTAGTGAAGTTAAGATTGATAAATCTAACATTACTTGCTATGAGTGTAGCAAGAAAGGACACTTCAAGAAGGACTGCCCAAAGCTCAAAAAGAAGGAAGATAAATCCAAGAAGAAGAAGAAGGCCTTGAAGGCCACGTGGGATGAATCCTCCTCAAGTTCATCCGAAGAGGAGAAGGATGAGAAGAGTACACGACATGTGACGCTCATGGCATTGGAAGATCAAGAAAGCAGTGATGAATCGAGTGACTCATCAAACGCGGCTTCATCATATTCGGATGATGAAGAGGTAATAACTCCCGAACTCGATAAATGCTATAGAACAATTGCATGCTTAACCGATTTGTTGAAAAAGTCAAAAAATAAGGTTAAGTCTTTGAAAATTGAAGTTGAACAGTTAACATCCTCTAAGGATGAGGATGCTGATGATTTGCATATTGAGATGTTACAGGATGAAAATAAATCTTTGAAGAGTGAAGTTGAGAGACTCAAGAGTGTTCTTGAGAAATTCTCAACAAGCTCAAAGACTCTAGACATGATTTTGAATGCCCAAAGGGCAGTCTACAATAGGGTCGGTATTGGTTACCGACCCAAAGAACCATCATTTGTGTCCTTAATATCTAGGACTGATGTTAGACAATCTAAGACACCTAGGGTTCAAAGGAAAGTAGTCAAGGCATGAGTGCCTAAGTCTTGCTTAGTAGGTGCTTTAGGTCCCAAGATTTGGGTACCTAAAACTTCTATTTTTCGAATTGTGTAGGTTGTGATTGAGGGGGAGCATCTATCAACTTGGTTCGTTGATAGTGGGTGCTCCAAACACATGATTGGTGATAGATCATTATTCACTACCCTCCAAAGAAAAAGTAGAGGTAACGTTTCATTTGGTAATAATAGTAGGCTTAAGGTTATAGGAATAGGAGACATTCAAATATCCGAATGTCTTAGGATTAAGAATGTCCTTCTAGTCAAGGGGATGACATTTAATCTCCTAAGTGTCAGTCAATTGTGTGATGCGGGTTACACAATTGATTTCCAATCAAGTCAATGTCTAGTTAGACAACATGACAACTTTGACACGGTACTAGTAGGAACAAGAGTAGATAACATTTATCAAGTTTCCTTTAAAAGTGCTACTAATGCTTTTGTTAAGTGTCTCATGTCAAGAGAAGATGAGTCCACCCTTTGGCACCGGAGACTAGCACACGTGAACATGAAGAATATCCGGAAGTTAGCCAACAAGGGATTAGTTCATGGCTTACCAAGCATCAAGTATGAAAAGGACAAACTTTGTGATGCATGTCAAATGAGTAAGCAAACAAAATCTGTACATAAAAGTAAAAGCACTGTAAGTACTTCTACCACATTAGATTTACTTCATATGGACTTGTTTGATTGTAGCACTATTATATCCTTGAATAGTAGTAGATATTGTTTTGTTATCATTGATGATTTTACTAGATATACATGGACATATTTTCTAAAATATAAGGACCAAACCTTAGATGTTTTCATTTCTTTTTGTAGAAGAGTTGAAAATGAGAAATCATCAACAATTAAAACAATAAGAAGTGATCATGGAGGTGAATTCCAAAATCAAAGATTTTTAGAGTTTTGTCAGGATAGAGGGTATAGACACGAGTTCTCTACTCCTAGAACACCACAACAAAATGGTGTTGTGGAGAGGAAGAACCGAGTCCTACAAGAGGCTGCTCGAAGCATGCTTAATGAGTACTCCTTACCAGGGTACTTGTGGGCCGAAGCTGTAAACACAGCTTGCTACGTGCAAAACCGAGTCCTCATCCATAGGATTCTAGGAAAGACTCCCCATGAACTTTGGTTTGGATAACCACCTACAGTTAAACACCATAGGGTGTTTGGTTGTAAGGTGTTTATCCTAAACACCAAGGACCACCTTGTAAAGTTCACGGCAAAGGCTGATGAAGGGATACTGGTCGGGTACTCTCTAGTCAGCAAAGCTTACAGAGTCTACAACATGAAATCTAGATTGGTTGAAGAGTCTTCTGATGTTGTTTTTGAGAAAATTCCCAAAGTAAATAATCAATCAGAAGATGTTGAAGGAGCTCAATTCGAACTCAGGCAACTGAGTTTGGATGAAAGTCCAAATGTTGTAGATGGTGGTGATGAGTCTGATGATGGTGAGCCTAGACAACTCATAGATCAGCCGGATCCTGAGGCTGAGCTTGTGTCTGGTGACACCATTCAAGAAGCACCACCTACACCAAGGACAACCAGGTTAGCCTCTAGTCATCCCTAAGACCAAATTGTTGGAGACATCCATCATGGGGTTAGGACTAGGTCATTCTTCCGGAATGAGGCTAATGAAGTTGCCCTAATTTCCAAAATTGAACCTAGAAAGATTGACGAAGCATTAAATGATCCCGATTGGATCATTGCCATGCAAGATGAACTAGGTCAATTCGAAAGAAGTCAAGTTTGGGACTTAGTCCCTAGACTCAAGAAGAGTACCATTATTGGAACCAAATGGGTCTTCAAAAATAAATTGAACCATAAGGGAGAAATCATAAGAAACAAGGCACGCTTAGTAGCCAAGGGCTACAGTCAAGTTGAAGGCCTTGATTATGATGAGACCTATGCTCCCGTGGCACAATTGGAATCCATCCGATTGATGCTTGCATTTGCAGCACATCGAGGTTTCAAGCTATATCAAATGGATGTCAAATCGGCCTTCCTAAATGGTTTAATAAGAGAAGAGGTCTATGTTGAACAACCTCCGGGGTTTGAGAGTATCGAATTTTCAAACCACGTATTCAAGCTCAAAAAGGCACTCTACGGCCTTAAACAAGCACCCTAGGTTTGGTATGAGCGATTGTCGACATTTTTAATTGAAAAAGGCTTTGTTAGAGGCCAAATAGACCCTACACTATTTCTACGAAGAGATGGTGATAATATATTTGTAGCCCAAGTATATGTCGATGACATTATTTGTGGCTCAAACAATAAGGGCTATTTAAATGAATTTATTGGACACATGGAGAGTAAATTTGAAATGAGTCTAGTGGGAGAGTTGACTTTCTTCCTTGGACTTGAAATCAAGCAAACTCGTGACGGGATCCATGTGCACCAATCGAAGTACACTCAAGAGATGCTCCGAAAATTTAACATGAGTGATTCGAAGGAAGTTACCACTCCCATGGCTACAAATATAAAATTAGACAAGGATGAGAGTGGTAAACCTGTTGACCTAACTCAATACCGGAGCAATCGAAGACAAGGATGAGAGTCTTAGGGTTTGTCAAAATTAAAGGAACAATTTTGAACATGCCTTTTGAGTATGATAATTTTTAAGGAGATAGATTTTTGAAAACACAATTTGGTATGATAACATAGTTTTCGAAAACCATTTTGAAATGATAATAATTTTTCAAAGATATTTTGAAAGAAAATTAAAAAGAATAAACCACTCCTCCTGTACTGTTTAACTCAATCTAATGTCCTAGGGGACTTCAGTGTTATCCATGTTTGACTATGTGAACTAGGGTTGATTATTCTGACCAAGTTAATGAATAAATCAGAACAAGCCCTAGACTCTATTTATTGTGATATTTGACATGAAAAAAATGTTAGGCATGAAAAAGTAGGGTACAGTACAATAAAAAAAATTAGAGGTAAGTTTGAATAATTTTTGCAAACGCTTTTTTTTTCAAAAGGATAGTGAATCATGCCTTTAGGTCCTAGATGTCTCACCCAGTTCTACGTGGTATAGATGTCTCACCCAGTTCTACATTGTCAAACTGTTGGTGCAAAAAGCACCCATGTCAAACCTGTGTTTTGATAATGGCAACAGGGTTCAAAAGTTAAGTCTTATTTGTTATCTAACATGTCACTCTAGTGTGCAGGGTAAAAAGCCCTAGCGAAGGACTGCTAGGCACTGGCGAAGGAATGCCGGAGTGAAAAGCCCTAGCAAAGGACTGCTAGGCACTGGCGAAGGAATGCCAGGGTGAAAAGCCCTAGCAAAGGACTGCTAGGCTCTGGTGAAGGAATGCCAGGGTGAAAAGCCCTAGCGAAGGACTGCTAGGCACTGGCGAAGGAATGCCAGGGTGAAAAGCCCTAGCGAAGGACTGCTAGGCGCCAGGCGAAGGACAGCTTGGGACTGAAGCCCTAGCGAAGGAATGCTAGGCACTGGGCGAAGGACAACTCGGTATCCAAGACCTGGCAAAGGACCGCTAGGTAAAAGTCCAACCAAAGGAGCGGTTGGCATCAGGTACATTCTTTCGAGAGGAGTAGGTGAGGACGCGTTCCCCGTTGAGAGGGAACAGTAGGCGTCCGTGCGACCTAGGGCTCCATTTTGGAGGCCCAAAGTCAGAACCAAGACAGCTAAGGCTGTATAAACATAATACTCTATTGTTTTATATTGTTTTGGACTAACCCTGGATGCAGGACCGAAGGAACGTGTGTCTGCAGCTCAGAATGCCCAAAGGAGAGAGGCAAGTAGCTGAGCAGGGCGCCCTCAGTGTCCTGGGCGCCCCCAAGGGGAATACAAAACAAGCAAAGCAACAAAGGCTTCGGCTGCTCACTGGCCGGGGCGCCCACAGCAGCCAGGGCGCCCCCAGTGCCCAGGGCGCCCCGAATGCCCAGGGCGCCCCGAATGCCCAGGGCACCCTCAGTGCCCAAGGCGCCCTCAGTTCCCAGGGCGCCCCGCGCCTACACCAGCGAAGCCGACTATCCTTATCCAGCCGAGAAGCCCGCGCTGAAGGAGTCAAACAGGGCGCCCCCAGCGTCCAGGGCGCCCCCAGTGTCAAACCTCATCCCTATTCGAGTGGGATAGAGGTTGACCGAGCGAAGCTCGGATCGCGTGACACGTGGGGGGCGCCCCCGACGTCCAGGGCACCCCGAGGTGCTATAAATAGCACCCAACGCCAAGGCTTTCAGCAACGACTTCGATTCAACGCTTCTACGCTCTTCTGCTCTTGCACCTCGCTCCGGAAACCTCCCAACTTGAGCCGACGATGTCCCGCTGCTCCGAAAAAGACAACCTACATCGGACGTCGGTAAAAGAAGAATTTTTCATTTTTTAAGTTTACTGTGCAATTGTAATCAATTCTTGTAAACTGTTTTTGCGCCTAATATAGAATTACCCTAAGTAAACGGTCAACGACCGTGGGCCTTGGAGTAGGAGTCGACCTAGGCTCCGAACCAAGTAAAACCTCCTGTGTTTGCGTGTTTTGCTTTTAATCTTCCGCTGTGCAAATTCTCTATCTCAAATCCGAACGTTTTCCGATATTCACCCCTCCTCTATCGGTTCTCTCGATCCAACAAGTGGTATCAGATCGGGGAAGTTCAAACTTGGTGCAACCACCAGTTTGAAATTTTTTTTCGGATTTCTTTTCTTTTTGTCGTTCGAATTTCTTCTAAATTTTTCGTTCGAATTTTTTTTCCCGTTAATCGAGGTTGGTGCAACACCCCTCGATATTTTATTTTCCTCATCCCGCACTACTAATCCAAGACCAAGTCTTGGAAAATTTTTTTTTGTTAGTTATTTTTTTCAGATTAAATGGTCATGCAAGAAGAATTCAGCACCGCCAGACCTCCACTTTTCAGTGGAGAAGACTTTTCCTACTGGAAAAGTCGAATGGAGGTCCACCTGAAAACTCAGGTGGACATGTGGATAATCATCTAGTCCGGACTGGAGATTCCCAAAAACGCTGAAGGACAACCTCAAAGCTACACAGAGTGGGACACCGCTCTGAAACGAAGATTTTAAGCAGATGCAAAGGCGACCCAGACCCTTCAATGCGGCTTGACAAAGGAGGAGCTGAACCGGGTGGGCCCCTTCAACAGTGCCAAGGAGCTGTGGGTAAAACTGATCGAGCTGCACGAAGGAACATCAGACACTCGGATCAGTAAAAGAGATCTGCTCCTGAACAAATTGTACACCATCAAGATGGCCGACAACGAAACAGCAGCCCAGCTTCACGCACGAATCTATGAATTGATGAACGGTCTTCACACTATAGGTCACAAGGTCGAAAACCGTGACCTAATAAGGTATGCTTTAAATGCTTTCCCTAGAAACACCTTGTGGGCATCTATGGTAGATGCATACAAGGTTTCAAGGGATCTCTCTAAAATTAAATTAGATGAATTGTTTTCCGAGTTAGAACTTCATGAACAGACTAACTGCAATATGGCCGAGAAAGGTATTGCCTTTGTTGCAGGAAAAACTGGAAGGTCAACAAAGAAGAAGTCACAACCTGAACCCGAGTCTAACTCAGACTCAGACTCAGAAGACGAAGAAGGAGATCGACCTAAGCTGGTTCGATTGGCCCGAAGCTACTATAAAGAATTGAAAAACCAAACCAATAGAAGGAAGGCCAACCAAAGAAAGGACGAACCAGCTGAACCCACAAATGACAAAAGCAAGCCCAACGTGACTTGCTACGAGTGCAAGAAGAAGGGCCACTACAAGACGGAGTGTCCAAACCTAAAGGAGACCAAAAAGTCAAGAAGAAAGAAATCACTTCAAGCAACCTGGGACGAATCTTCCTCAGAAGAAGAAGAAGAAGCACCCCAGTCAAACCTACTAGCCCTGACCGCCTCAGAAGAAGTCGAGACCGAGTCAGAATCAGAACAAGACGATGACAGACTAACCTTTTCAGAAGACGGCGAAATCAAGGTAAGTGGTTTCAATAGAAGTCAATTAAATGAACTTATATCTTATCTTTCTCGAGATTTGGCGAAAGCCAAACTCCGAGTCGAATCCCTCCGACAGGAAGTAAAACTCCTGAAAGAGGGAGCTGACTCTAAATCCTTAACCGAGAAAGTTCAAGAAGGAACTCCTACTCAAGTTGAAAAACTTGAGAAAGAGAACTCCTCCCTGAAAACTCAGGTTAAGGATCTTAGATCAGCCTTAGAACGATTCACCTCTGGTTCCAAGAATCTTGACATGATTCTTGGAAAACAGAAGTCCGTTCTAAATCGATCCGGACTTGGCTATAGAACCAAATCCCGACAAAGATCTTACTTTGCTGTACTGAATCAGTCCAGAAGTAAAGTTCAGGCATGGGTACCCAAACTGTGCCTAAACAAACCTACTGGATCAAATCAGTATTGGATCCCCAAGGACAAGATTCACATCTTGCCTAACCATCATCGTGGCTTTAGTTCAGGGGGAGCCAAACTGAAAACTATATTTATTGTTAGATAAAAATTAATTCTTGATTGCAAATTGCATGTTTGATTGTTTATTTAAATTTCTGCAATTTACCATGCTTAGAAATAGTTAGTATAAGGACTAAGCAAACTTAACTGAAACTTGAAAACATAGTATTGGGTGGAGGTGAGATGATAGTACGTTAGGGAAACCAATTCTAATAAGATCAAGTTTACTTGGTCTCTTTAGACTGGTGAAACTAGCCGAAGCTACCGATCCAAAACTCAAACTAGTTAGACCAGAACTTTTCAAAGATTAATTTTGAAAATGAAATTTCATTAAACGGCTTTGTCAAGGAAAGGGTTGATGATCCAATAAGGCTACGGCCAAAGAAGGCCTAGTGCCTCGCCAAGACCTGGAAGCCAATTTTTGAATTTCAAATTCAAATTACTTTTTGTCAAATTCAAATTACTTTTTGTCAAATTCAAATCTAACATAAATTTTCAGTTAAGTATAGATTCAAACATTCTCTTTCAAAATAAACTCAACTATTTTCAAAAATTAATTAAGGTTTTCCAAATAAATAATAATTTTTTAAAAATAAATTTTACTTATCAAAACCTGTCTCACAAAACCTATAAGGCTAACGTGGTTGAAAACCTTAGATTTGGGTGAGACAGACTAGGTAGTGAAACTTAATTTAAGTTATTCTTGACTCTAATTGGATCCAAATCAATAAAACTCTTTATGTGTAGGAACATAAAGATTTGGACCAATGGATGTTGGGTAGCTAAATGGGTTAGACAGGTCCCTACAAGCGAAAATCAACTGATTTGGTTTAAGTCTTATCATGAATTGGTTCAGTACAGCAAAATCATGCAAATATTTTCCTTTATGAAATTTATTTCCGTTATGCAATTTAATTCCTGCTATATTTATCTGTTTTTTGATATATGGCAAAGGGGGAGAGATAGAAAAGGAGAGAGTTAGTTTAAAATTTACTAGCTCAAAATTTCTTTAAAAACTCTATCCTTTATTCAAAAGTATCAAGTTTCAAATAAAGTACTAAGTTTTTCAAAGTACAAACTCTTCAAAATTTTCATACTAAAGCGTTTTCAAAAATTTTCTAAGTACTTAAGCTTTTCAAAAATTTTCTAAGTACTTAAGCTTTTCAAAAAAATTTCTAAGTACTTAAGCTTTTCAGAAATTTTCTAAGTACTTAAGCTTTTCAAAAATTTTCTAAGTACTTAAGCCTTTAATTTTCTAAGTACTTAAGCCCTTCTAAATTTTCCAAGTACTTAAGCTTCTCAAAAACTTACTAAGTACTAGAGTTTGTCAAAAATTTACTAAGTACTTAAGTTTTTTTAATCTTACTAAGTACTTAAGTTAAAGCTTTCAAAAACTTTTGAGTACTTTAAAACTTAAGGGTTCAAAATTTTTTAAGTACTCTAAACTCATGCTTCCAAAAATTCTTCTATGTACTTTTAAAAATTAAGTTGTCAAAAGATTTCCAAGTACCTGAACTTAAGTTTTCAAAAGTACAAAAATCATTTTTGAAAGTACAAAAGCCTTCTGTTGAAAAATTCTAAGTAAAAATTTTTTAGAACCCCACGAGTTTTTGAAAAATCTAGTGGGAAAGTCCTTCCAGGGGGAGGGAACAAAATATTTTTACATGCTTTGATTAAACTTAACTTTTTGAACTAGGGTTGCCATAAATCAAAAAGGGGGAGATTGTTGGTGCAAAAAGCACCCAAGTCAAACCTGTGTTTTGATAATGGCAACAGGGTTCAAAAGTTAAGTCTTATTTGTTATCTAACATGTCACTCTAGTGTGCAGGGTAAAAAGCCCTAGCGAAGGACTGCTAGGCACTGGCGAAGGAATGACAGGGTGAAAAGCCCTACCAAAGGACTGCTAGGTACTGGCGAAGGAATGCCAGGGTGAAAAGCCCTAGCAAAGGACTGCTAGGCTCTGGCGAAGGAATGCCACTGCTAGGCACTGGCGAAGGAATGCCAGGGTGAAAAGCCCTAGCGAAGGACTGCTAGGCGCCAGGCGAAGGACGGCTTGGGACTGAAGCCCTAGCGAAGGAATGCTAGGCACTGGGCGAAGGACAACTCGTTATCCAAGACCTGGCAAAGGACCGCTAGGTAAAAGTCCAACCAAAGGAGCGGTTGGCATCAGGTACATTCTCCTGAGAGGAGTAGGTGAGGACGCGTTCCCCGTTGAGAGGGAACAGTAGGTGTCGGTTCGACCTAGGGCTCCATTTTGGAGGCCCAAAGTCAGAACCAAGACAGCTAAGGCTGTATAAACATAATACTCTATTGTTTTATATTGTTTTGGACTAACCCTGGATGCAGGACCGAAGGAACGTGTGTCTGCAGCTTAGAATGCACAAAGGAGAGAGGCAAGTAGCTGAGCAGGGCGCCCTCAGTGTCCAGGGCGGCCCCAAGGGGAATACAAAACAAGCAAAGCAACAAAGGCTTCGGCTGCTCACTGGCCGGGGCGCCCCCAGCAGCCACGGCGCCCCGAACGCCCAGGGCACCCTCAGTGCCCAGGGCGCCCCGCGCCTACACCAGCGAAGCCGACTACCCTTATCCAGCCGAGAAGGCCGCGCTGAAGGAGTCAAACAGGGTGCCCCCAGCGTCCAGGGCGCCCCCAGTGTCAAACCTCATCCCTATTCGAGTGGGATAGAGGTTGACCGAGCGAAGCTCGGATCGCGTGACACGTGGGGGGGGGGGGGGGCGCCCCCGACGTCTTGGGTGCCCCGAGGTGCTATAAATAGCACCCAACGCCAAGGCTTTCAACAACGACTTCGATTCAACGCTTCTACGCTCTTCTGCTCTCGCGCCTCGCTCCGGAAACATCCCAACTTGAGCCGACGACGTCCCACCACTCCGAAAAAGACAACCTACATCGGACGTCGGTAAAAGAAGAGTTTTTCATTTTTTAAGTTTACTGTGCTATTGTAATCAATTCTTGTAAACTGTTTTTGCGCCTAATATAGAATTGCCCAAAGTAAACGGTCAACGACCGTGGGCCTTGGAGTAGGAGTCGACCTAGGCTCCGAACCAAGTAAAACCTCCTGTGTTTGCGTGTTTTGCTTTTAATCTTCCGCTGTGCAAATTCTCTATCTCAAATCCGAACGTTTTCCGATATTCACCCCCTCTATCGGTTCTCTCGATCCAACACAAACATGTTAACCTTATGGGTTGTGTGAGACAAATATTTAATGTTAACAAAAAATGGTTAATTTTGAAACATTAAACCTTAGTTTAAAAAAAATGATTTTTGAGGATTTTGAAATTAATTAGAATTTTAACTTTGAATTTTAAAAGTTAGTTAAATTAAATTTGACTGTTAAAATTCAGATGAATTAAATTTGAATTTTAAAAGTCAGATGAATTAAATTTGAATTTGATTGAATTAAATTTATTTATTAAGATTTAATTGAATTTAATTGATTTAATTAAGATTTAATTGAGTTTAATTGATTTAATTAAGATTTAATTGAATTTAATTGATTTAATTAAGATTTGATTGAATTTAATTGATTTAATTAAGATTTGATTGATTTTAATTGATTTAATTAAGATTTGATTGAACTGAATTAGTTGGTTGGGTTGGACTCAACTTTTAGGTCCTAAGCATCTCACCCATTTCTAAGTGACAAAACAGGATATCCTTAACTGTTTTGTGAGATGCATATTTTAATAGAAGGATTTATTTTGAAAAGGCCATGATTAATTTTGAAAAGTTAAATTAATTTTTAAACCCAATTTAAATTTATTTTGAAAAGAGGTATTTGAATCTAAAATTAACTGAAAATTTGTGTTAGATTCGAATTTAACAAAGAGTAAATTGAATTTGAATTTCAAAAATTGGCTTCCAGGTCTTGGCGAGGCACAAGGCCTTCTTTGGCCATAGCCTTATTGGATCATCAACCCTTTCCTAGACAAAGCCTTTTAGTGAAATTTCATCTTCAAAATTACTTTTTGGTAACTTCTGGTCTAACTAGTTTGGGTCTTGGATCGGTAGCTTCGGCTAGTTTCACCAGTCTAAAGAGACCAAGTAGTGTATACTTGACCTTATTAGAAAAGGTTTCCCTAACGTACTATCATCTCACCGCCACCCAATACTATGTTTTTCAAATTTCAATTAAGTTGGTTCAGTCCTTAAACTAACCAGTCCTAATTCTATGCAAAAAAACAAAAACAAAAATAAAAAGAAGCACATAATTAAAACAAATAATTGTCTAAGTAAGGTCACAATTGGAGTAATACTCCGGATTTTCGAAATCAGTAAGATTATGAATTAAATTTTCTAACTTATTGACCTTATGTTTTAGGGTTTCATTTTCTTATTTCAATTTTCTGAAGTTTGCTTTAATTAAGTTACATGAATCAATCACATTATTCAAGGTAAATAACGGATTTTCAAATACTGTAAATTTACCTTTGTTGATTGTTTATCTGGCATTCTTAGTAGCTCTTTTATCTGTGCATTCACTTTTGTAATGCCCGAACTCCTGGCACTTGAAGCATTGAATGCGACTTTTGTCCTTTCGTGCTTTTGGAACTGATTCCTTTGTCGCCGTCGGTGGTGTCGTTCGAATCTTACGAGTAGGACACTCACTTTGGTAGTGCCCTCTCTCCCTGCATGTGTAACAAATTACATGATTTTTAAAATCTGATTTTACACTTTTACCTTTTGGTTCCTTATTGGGAATCTCCCCCTTGATTCTTGCCGCCTTGGATCTAGGCTCATCTTCTGATTCTGTGTTTGAGTCGGACTCGGGTACTAGTTGAAGCTCCTTCTTTGGTGGTTCTTTAAGATTTTTCCCTGCAAAAGAATTTACACCTTCCTCGACCATTACAGTATCTGTTTGATTATTTAATTCTAATTTTGAAAAGAATTCAAAATCGGTTACCGTCTCAGTCAATTCGTCGTCTGATTCTGGTTCAACTTTGGATTCGGGTTCAGACTCTGACTCGGCTGTTTGTGCTTGGACCGAAAGGGCAAGATAACTTACCTGATCTTCTTCTTCATCTGAGATATCTTGATGAAGGTCAATTAGTTTTTCCCAGATTTCTCTAGCACATCTGAAGGATCCGACCCGCTTCAATTCTTCATTGGTTAGGCCACATTGTAGGATTGCAGTAGCCCTTGCATCCGTCTCGATCTTCCTCAGGGTTGGTTCATCTAGTTGGTCCCACGTAATTGATAGACCATCTTCTGTAGGGAGGGAGAACCCTATTTGAATGATCATCCATATGTCCATATGGGCCTCCAGATGGAACTCCATTTGACTTCTCCAAAAATTGAAGTTTTCGCCGGAGAATAGCGGAGGACGGGCATTGTTCCACTCTTGGTTGACCATTTAAAATAATCCTTGCACACAAAAGAAATAACAGGATGTACCAAGACTTGGTCTTGGATTAGTAGTGCGGGAGAAGAAAAATAGCCCAACAAAAATATTACACGAATTTCGAGGCAGAATAATAAAATAAAAAATTATGACAAATTTTTGAAAATGTTACTTTATCAATTCTGATTAACGATGAAAGATGTAAGACTTCAAATGCCAAACAAAATTTTCTTGAATTAAGGTAGCACGAATTCCGAGAAAAAAAATATTAAAATAAAAAAAAATTTATGACAAATTTTCAAAACTTGATTGTTTTATCAATTCTGACTTATGGTAAAAAAATAGGAATTCAAAATTGAAAAAGGCGTAAGAATACTTCAAATCCACCCACAAATATTATTTATTCAAATAAAGAGCGAACGAGATTGAGTGGTGTTGCACCAGCCTCGATCAACGAGAAAAAAAATTAAAATTATTTCGTAAAATCTGAAAAACTTTCAAACTAGTGGTTGCACCAAGTTTGAACTACTCCGCTCTGATACCACTTGTTGGATCGAGAGAAACGATAGAGGGGGGGTGAATATCGTTAAACACTTTTCGGATAGAAATTAGAGCAAGTACGCAGCGGAATAAAAACAATCGCAAACACCAAGTTTTTTACTTGGTTCGGAGCCTAGGTCGACTCCTACTCCAAGGCCCACGGTCGCTGACCGTTTACTGCGGGCAATACTATAATCGCGCAAAATCAGTTACAGAAATAGAATTATAGTTAAAGTGCAGTACTGAAATTAAACTCTTCTTTTTATCGACGTCCGGTGTAGATTACTTTTTCCGGAGCAGTAGGACGTCGTCGGCGCTTGTATCTCGAGTCGGGAGGTTGCCGGAGTAGAGCGCAGAAGCAGAAGAGCGTGAATGCATTCGAGAACTTTGATTGTCGAAAGCCTTGGCGTTGGGTGCTATTTATAGCACCTCGGGGCGCCCTGGACGTCGGGGGCGGCCCCCCCTACGTGTCACGTGATCCGAGCTTCACTCGGTCAACCTCTATCCCACTCGAATAGGGCTGAGGTTTGACACTGGGGGCGCCCGGGATGCTGGGGGCACCCTGGTTGACTCCTTCAGCGCGGGCTTCTCGGCTGGATAAGGGTAATCGGCCTCGCTGGCTTAGGCGCGGGGCGCCCTGGGCGTCCGGGGCACCCTGGGCACTGAGGGCGCCCCAGCCAGTAACCAGCCGAAGCACTTGTTGCTTCGTTTGTTTTGTGTTGGCCTTGGGGGCGCCCTAAACACTGGGGGCGCCCTGCTCAGCTACTTGCCTCTATCCTTTGGGCATTCTGAGCTGCAGACACACGTTCCTTCGGTCCTGCATCCAGGGTTAGTCCAAAACAATATGAAGCAATAGAATATTGAGTTTATACAACCTTAGCTGTCTTGGTTCTGACTTTGGGTCTCCAAAATGGAACCCTAGGTCGAACCGACGCCTACTGTTCCCTCGACGGGGAACGCATCCTCACCTACTCCTCTCAGGAGAGTTTACCTAACGCCAACCGGCTCCTCTGGTTGGACTTTTTGCCCAGCAATCCTTCGCCAGGTCTTCAGTACCAAGCTGTCCTTCGCCTGGTGCCTAGCAGCCCTTCGTCAGGTCTTCAGATCCAAGCTGTCCTTCGCCTGGTGCCTAGCAGTCCTTCGCTAGGTCTTTGTCTCCTGGCATTCCTTCGCCAGGTGCCTAGCAGTCCTTCGCTAGGGCTTTGTATCCTGGCATTCCTTCGCCAGGTGCCTAGCAGCCCTTCGCTAGGACTTTGTTTCCTGGCAGTCCTTCGCCAGGTGCCTAGCAGCCCTTCGCTAGGACTTTGTTTCCTGGCAGTCCTTCGCCAGGTGCCTAGAAGCCCTTTGCTAGGACTTTTCCTGTACACTTGAGTAATATTGTTAGATCACCAATAATACTTAACTTTGAACCCTTTGCCAATATCAAAACAAGATTCGATATGGTGCTTCCTGCACCAACAATTTATACACTAGAGGACTATGGATTAAGCTACAAGGGTGTGCAAGTGTTGTGTGACAACATTAGCACAATTAACCTAACAAAGAATCCAGTCCATCATTCTAGGACCAAGCATATTGAAGTGCGTCACCACTTCATTAGGGATCATATTGCTAGAGGAGACATTGTACTCTCACATGTAGAGTCTAAATCAAATCTAGCAGATATTTTCACTAAACCACTTCTCGAGAATGAATTTAGTTTCTTAAGAAGGGAATTGGGAATGTATCGCACTTCGTAGGATTGAAATGCATTTAAAACCCTTCATGATTATTTCAAATTGTTGGGAACAATTAATTGGGTAACTTGGGGACATCTCACACAAACTATAAGGTTTACCAAAATATTTTTGTTTGCTAGAAATGGGGTGAGATGCTAGGATCAACTTAATTTCTCGAAATGTCATTGCATCCATTGAGAAATTAGGTTGACGAGACAATAATCACTACGGTGACCAAGTATGGGGAAACCAATGCATTACACATGTGTACTTGGCTCCATGATCATACTTGGACATTCCAATCAAGGAAACTTGATTGGAGACCTTATTTTGATACAAGTTTAGGTCAAATTGGATGGATGTTTGTGATTGCATTTGACTTCACTTTGGTGGAGCAAATTGATTGTTAAATCCATAAGGATCTTTGATCCTTGTTAAAGGATCAATTATAATCATGGGAACACTTCCAAGATCGATAAACTTTCACCAGATCTTATCAGAAATCGATAGGGAGTCTGAATCTGAAATTTCAGATCGTATCAGAAATAATCCTGATACCTGATCGGTCACCGGACCGATTAGGACCATGTCTGATCGGTCCAATTGACCGATCTAGCCAAATTACGATACCCCTCTGCAATCTCTCTGTGTTGACCTGGATTGGTCCACAGACCGATCTGGCTCACTGTGGTGATCGGTCCACCGACCGATCAGGAGGCTCACGAAATATCGTGCAAACCCACTGTTCGCTTCCTGATCGATCAGCCGATCGATCAGGAGTCTTCCTGATCGGTCTCTCGACCGATCAGGACTAAGCCAGTCTGATCAGGCTGGATCCTGATCGGTCTGGGCGCTCTCAGATCGAACTGTGATCCGTTTGATCACATTAAATTGCGGTTGGTGGACCGATCCACCAACCTATTAACTCCCGTTTTCCCTTACTCCCAAGCCCTAGCCGATCGAAACCCCTCATCTCCTTCATCCTCCTCTTGTGCGTGAGCTCTTCTCCTTCCCGTGCGCGTGCGATCCTGCTAGGTTTTCCTGCGAGCTCTTCTCTTTACTGCATCAAGTTAGGCGAGATCTGTGTGAGATCAGCGGTGCGAGCTCTTCCCTATCTTCTGCAAGTTTCTTGAAGTCTTTTTCTCGCTCAAGTTCTTGAGCTCATCCCCTGCGCAAGTTCTCCTTCAAGCCCTCAGGATCTTCTCAATCAACTTGATAGCACCAAAAAGCATTTTGTGCGATTTTCTTTTGGTGTTTATCATTCTTACAGTTATTTGCGCTAACCATGTTTTTCCTTGTCGTTTCTTTTTATCGTGTGATGTGTGTGCCATTACCGTGACCTCCATTGTCATGACCCCTCAATTTACTGATTAAACCTATCTTTTCTTTGTGTCCTTGATTGAATGATCAATCGTGTGTGGTTTACTTTGGGTTGTGCCGTGACCTTACCATGATCTCTAACCCTACTGATCAAACCAACTCATTTCAAATCTGTGTCATGATCAATTATTCCAACTTTAGGAAATCTTCAAAGGGAAAAGAACCCGCTGAGGGGGCGGCCAAGGGCAAAGGCCCTTCTTCTTCCGCACCCTCACGAAGGCCACAGCCTTCGTCTAGTTATCGGTTCCTGAATGCGGCCTTTGAGCAAGCCTTTCAATCCAGAACTTTCAAACTACTTTCGTGTCGGTCTATCGATCGACCTTTCTTGGTTGACCATTGTCCTTCTATCATAGAGGTGATTGAGTTTTATAACCTCGATTTCTTTCTCTCCCTCGAACGAACAATCAACTATGACCTTGTTTCTGAGTTCTACAATAATCTCCAACAAGGCCCTCAAGGTGGCTTTGATTTCACTACTCGAGTAGCCAAGAGAAATCTTGACTTCTCCTATGATGTTTTGGCGGAGTATCTGGGCGGTCGACGATCGCCTAATTTTTATTCTATCTACCCAGAGCTTCCCGACCCCTTATTGGCTCCATTCGGGGACGTCACCCTCGACTCCATATATGAGCACTTTTTCGGACACCCTCGACCAGCTGGCCTTGATGAGTTGGGGCCTGACTTTCCGACCTTTGTGGCCCTCCAACTTTCTCCCATTGATTATGTTCTTTTTAAGATAATCACGAACTACATCTTGCCAATAACCTCAAAACCCCTGACTGAGATCCAACCTTATCATTACCTGATGCTTTATGGCATGCACCGCCACATGGACTTTGACATTATGGAGAGTGTTTTTCAGTCGATCATCTCCTATCGCGAGCCCAGTCGTCGCACTGTGTATATGCTATTCGGTCATGTCATTACTGATTAGCTTATGTCAGTTGGTATTGATGTGACCAAGGGCAGGACAGTGCCCATGGTTAGACAGGATTGCCGGTTGGGCAAACGCGCATTTGCCAAATCTGGTATTGTTGTTGGGCTAGACGATCAGACTTTGATATGGAAGGATGGGCGGGGGCTTGGCGAGCTACCCAGGGGCGCACACTTAAAGGTACTCGCAGCTCCGGCTGAGCATCAGGAGGCACCCGCCGTTGCTGTTGACTACGACTATGAGCCAGATCCAAACCTGCGCTGGCAGATTTCAGAGCTTGATCGGACCATCCAGCATGATCTTCATTTGAGAGAGTTCTGGCAGGAGGAGGTCCGGGCTGGGTTTCAGACTTTCGACCGCAGACTGCTGGCAGTCGAGTCTGACGTTTCGGGGGTCTGCACCAGGCAGGAGACATGGCATGAGGAGTGGCGCAGTTGGGCAGCTGGTCATCCATACCAGCCTTCATCTACTGGAGCTGCGCCCTCCGACAGTATTGCCCCGGGGTCCCTCATTCCTGATGATACGACTGATGAACCGATGGAGGACGATGACCCCCAGCCGACGCTTGATTATGGATATGCTCTGTCTTTGCATTTGACTTTCTTTGACTATTTGACTGGTTGGAGTGTATGACTTACTTTGATCATGGATGTATGCCTATGATTTGACTGTTTCTTGATGCGATGTTATGCATCTGACGTTATGGATTTCATGCTTGACTTACTATATTATGCTTATTGCTAGATATCTTCATTTATGCCTTGTCATATTATGCTTATTGATAGATATCTTCATGTATGCCTTGCTATATTATGCACTGCTATGCGTATTGCTTACTCCATGTTCATATGATACATATGATTGTTTTGCCATGCTGTATATCTGTCATATGTTTTTCATATGCCTTCAAATTTTTCATACTCTTTGTTGATTTGGGAAAACCCCTAGGATTGAGGGGGAGGTTTTATTTTTAAACATAACGACCCCTCTCGATCCTTTTCGGTGTTTGACAAAGGGGGAGAGTGTGGTTGGTTAAGTTTGGGATAATTATGAGTAGGGGGAGGATCCTGATTCTCCTATGAGTGTGAGATTTGTAATTATTGATTTCAAATCCATAAACTTAAAATCGGGTTGTTAAACAACAAAAAGGGGGAGATTGTTGATGTAGTCTGACCCTAATTGTTGTTTTAGTGTTGACACCGATTTTAGTTTAAGTTGATGAGATGATTGTGATTAAGTCCTGGTCGTGGACTAGGCATACCTAGTGGAACTAGGTTTGATGAAAGCCTGGCTTGGAGGGTCAGGTCCTAGCTTGAGGAGCTAGGTGGATGAAATCCTAACTTGGAGGGTTAGGTGTGTGAAAATCCTAGCTTGGAGGGCTAGGTGTAAAAAGTCCTAACCTGGAGGGTTAGGTGTGGAAAAATCCTAGCTTGGAGGGCTAGGTGTGAAAAGTCCTAACCTGGAGGGTTAGGTGTGGAAAAATCCTAGCTTGGAGGGCTAGGTGTGGAAATGTCCTAACCTGGAGGGTTAGGTGTGAAAAACCCTGGCTTGGAGGGTCAGGTCCTAGCTTGGAGGGCTAGGTTGATGAAATCCTGACTTAGAGGGTCAGGTCCTAGCTTGTAGGGCTAGGTTGGATGAAAACCCGACTTGGAGGGCCAGGTCCTAGCTTGGAGAGCTAGGTTGAAGTCCCGGTGAGTGAGACTGGGCATGGAGTCTTGGTCCGGGGGACTGAGCACGAGTCAGGAGAGGCTGGGAGCCAGTTCTCTTGACTTAGAGTGGGTTTGGCCTTGCATAGATCGGTCTGGTGACCGATCAGGGAAGTTGGCACGGAGTTCCCTCGTGGATCGGTCTGGTGACCGATCCAGCGATGTCTGATCGGTCTGGTGACCGATCAGGGAACATACGGTGACTTCGGCAAACCTACTGATCGACTCCTGATCGGCCTGGTGACCGATCAAGGAGCATAGAGTTCACTTCCTGCTCAGCTCCTGATCGGTCTAGTGACCGATCAAGGAGCATACAGTGGGTTTTGGGAACCTTACTGCTTGGCTCCTGATTGGTCCGGTGACCGATCAGGGATACTGTTCAGATCGTTCTGGTGAACGATCAAGTGTCGCGAGTTCCTCACTATGACCAATCAGTATGGAGCCTGATCGGTCTGAGCATGCCCTGATCAGTCTGGTGACCGATCAGGAGGGTTGGGCTGCGAAGCTAAGAAATCACCCTGCAAAGGGATGGATCGGTCTGGTGACCGATCCACGACTTGGGATCGGTCTGGTGATCAGTCTCGGAGAAGTCGCGATTTATGATTACGCGTTGGGGACCGATCAGGATGGAGCCTGATCGGTCTGAACCCACCCTGATCGGTCTGGTGACCGATCAGGAGGCTCTCTGATCGGTCCGGTGACCGATCACTTTAATTCAAACGCGCTGTCAGATGCTCTGATCACGTCTGATCGCACTCTGATTTCTACTGATACACTACTGATACTTGTTCTGAGCCCTCTAATGTTTGATCTTCTGTTGATTTGCTGCTCTAATGTGTTGCTAAGTGTGCAGGTGACTTAGAGATCATCCAAGGGAAGTCAAACGAAGGTTTTCGCTACAGCAGGTTTGTCCGTTTGCTTCCACAAGTTGTAACGTCCTCTGGCGCGAGCTGCAGCGGCTGAGGAGCTGATGACCTGGGGCTCGACTGGAGGGGTTTCAGTGAGTCCAGATGAGGTCAGGGGTAGCTGGCTGCTGCAGGTGAGCAGCTGGAAGCTGCTGCAGAGGAGCGTGTGACCTGGCGATGGAAGCTGGTTAAGCTGTGTAGTGGAGAAGAGCTGAGCAGAGTTTTTTGACGAAGTGCTAGAGTTCTTGTTCTCCACATCGAAAAGCTTTTGCTCTACACTTGTGCGATTACTCTACTGTGAATCTTGAGCAACCTTGTGATACTTGAGCACTTTGGAAGAAGAAACAAGAAGCTTGGCGAGTCCATCAGCGAGAAGACACGAAGAAGGGAGTTCTTGGTGAGATCTGCGCTGAGTGGAGCTCGGTGAGGAGTTTGCTTGTGTTCTTACGGTTCTTAGTGCTCAGTAAGATCCTTCTTGTGTTTCCTGTACTTAATACTTCATCATTTTGAAACGCTGTGGAGAGATTACTCCACCGAGAAGGAGGTTGCATTCTATCCGGATTTTCCGGGGCTTGATCTGCCGACGATCAAGGGATCGCCCACCTTAAGGGCACGCCAATTATCCCCGAACCTTGTAAACGACCCTTGTTAGCGTTTGTAGTATGTTTTCCATTTCTGTATTTATACTCTGTTCTTGCTCTTGCTTCCGCTGTGCTACTAACATTCAAGTGCAGAAATCCTAAAAGCGAAAAAAGTTTTGTGTCTGGCTATATTCACCCCCCCTCTCTAGCCATCCAAGTTCCAACACTTGTCCTTAGGGGTCTCAAATGGTTCCTCTAGCACCATTTCGCACTCCCAATCCATGCCGAGTCACATCTTCATCCTAGCTCTCCAATAATCAAAATCCTTATGATCATACGTTGGTGGCAAGTTTATATCGTCCCCTAGCTTATCCTCCATCATTCCCTCTAGCTTTGCTTTGTTCCCTTGGCGGTTATTCCAATCAGGAGCGGTCCTTGCTCTGATACCAACTGATGGATCGTTTTCGGTGTGCTAGAGGGGGGTGAATAGCACTTTGTCGTTCGTTTCTCTACAAAGTCGATAGCGCAGCGGAAACAATAGTATGCAAAGTAAAATAAACAATGCTAACAACCTGATTTACTTGGTATCCACCCCGGACGGGTGACTAATCCAAGAATCCGTCGGTGGATCAACCCCTAAATAACCTCTGGCTAGCTCTCGTCGCTCCTTGTGGGTGGAGAAATCTCGCCACAGCACCAAGCAAACCTCTGAGCACAAAGACTACTATCTTGCCTTTAACCAAGACAAGATTCGTCAAAGAAGATAGTAGGAAACGAGCCCCTTTAAATAGGCCTCGTGTCTGAAACAACCGCTACCAGTCGACTGCCCCTGGGGCAGTGACTGGTCCCACTCAGATTCGACCGTTACAGTACGACGTTCGATTCTGCCAGCTATTCCAGTCAACACCAGTCGACTGCCCCTGGGGCAGTCGACTGGTACACATCTAAGCCTAGGGTTACACTCCCGAGAACATGTCACTCCGCACTCAAACCCTCCCGGCTTAGCCCCTGACTACAATCACTCATACTCAGACCCTTACAACTCAGTTGACTCTTCACCAGCAGTCTTGACTGTTGCCTTCACGCCCTCTTTATCTTCGGCCCTCGTCCCTCAGATGCGCACGCAAGCTTCCAACTTGCCTCCATGCCACCCTTAACTTACGCCTCGAAGTCCGCATCCCTCGGCTCATCATCTCTGCTATCCAATGGTCCCTCGGATGCGCACGCAAGCCTCCAGCTTGCCTCCATGCCATCCTTCACCTGAAGACATCAACCAAGTCCACGTGTACTTGTACACCTACACACTCATGTACACATATGAGAACAACACACATCCTAACTTAACCATAGTGCCCACACATCAAAATATCATGATCCTCCAGATCATCTCAAGGCCGATTGCCCCAACAGATGCAGTATCCTCTGAAGCTTTACAAGCTGGAGATATGCAGAGAACAGCCAAACAAAATTGGATTCAAAAGCAAAGTTTTTCAGGCCAGCCAGTTCATGTGGACAAGTTGGAAGATGTATCGACAAACAGATTTCATTCTTTGACTGTATTGGAGGAAGAAGATCAAGCGGATTTGAATGAGCTCTCAGATGGGGAAATGAAAGAGAAGAATGCAAATGAGGACAGAAGGTTTGAAGCTGGAAAGGAGATTAGAAATGACAACAGTAATAAAAGCCTCATTACTGAACAAATTTCTATTGGAGCCAAAGGTACACAATCCCTGGTAAATGAGGGGTTGGACAAGGGTGTTTCTTTTGTTCGAAGAGAAGATAAAGATAAATCAATGGCATTTACAATTTCAGATCAAGCTGTGCAGAAGAAACAAGTTTCTATGCATAAGGAAGGATATAAAAGTGATGTGCAGTTGATAAGGCAGTATGTGCCAAAGGTATCAACCTTAGCTCAGGTTACTCTTACGGAAGGAAATATTTCATCTAACAAACAGTTGGCATCTAGTGAAGATTTTACTGCTCAGGGGATTTTAAAAATAGCTGATTCTAATGTGAATTTTGAGGAAGTATTAAAGGAAAAAGTAGCCACAAGAGAGGAAAAAGCAGAGCAAGGAGCTCAAGCTCTGAACTTAGATGGTATTAGTTTGAAAGGTCAGGTGGGCTGTTGTAATTCCAATTAGGATCAGGTCTTGAAACAATGGGGCAATTCTTTTCTTTCAGATATGCAAAAAGAATCTGATAAAGCTGAGTTCAGTAAATCTTTTGTGGAGGAATATGGATCGGATGATGAGGAAGTGGGGCTTTTGCAAAGATCTTCATCACTACTCATGGTGGTCTATACTGATAACAATCAGATTGCTTCCCCAAAAAAGACTGCTAATAAGTATGTTCCTTCTGGTGCTTCACAAAGGGTCACTAGAAGCAAATCTCAAGCACAAAGGATTTCCTACTCTTCAATGTTTTAATGTCAGGTATGATATGGAACATTAGGGGGATAGGTAACCTCGCATCAATTAGAAGATTGCATTATTTGAAGAAACATTTTCATTTAAATTTCTTGGGAATTTTAGAGCCAATGATTTCGCTTGATGTTTCCTTTATTACTAGAAGATTGGGATATTCCTCGGTAGTTGCTAATTGCTCAGGGAAAATATGGTTTATTTATGATGCTAATATAGTTTGCAATGTTTTGTTTGATCACGAGCAATTCCTTCATTTGAGTTTGAAATCTGCTATGTTCCCAATTGAAATGATGTTTACTATTGTCTATGCAAAGTGTTCAAGAGTTGAAAGGTATGAACTCTGGGAGAAGATAGAATATATCAAACCAAATGATGAGGCTTTTTGGATGGTAGGTGGAGATTTCAATGTCATAGCTAATGTATCTGAACAATCCACAGGAAACATAACAAGATTGGGAGCAATTGAAGATTTTAACAATTTTTTAATGGCAACAGGGCTGATTGATGCTGGTTATGTGGGAGATTGCTTCACCTGGACCAACAACAGAATATGGAAGAGGTTAGATCGAATTCTGATTTCCCCATCTTGGCAAGGTCACGAATTTTCAGTTCGGGTTGAACATCTTAGCCGTGCTGCCTCGGATCACTGCCCATTGTTGATATCTTTTCCTACCTTTGATCAAGTAGTAGCCTCTTTTCGATTTCAAAAGATGTGGCTAAGGCATCATGGTTTTATGCAAACGGTAAGATCGAATTGGAATCTACCCAGTTCAGGTTTTGGTCTTCAGAAACTGCAGATGAAATTAAAAAGATTAAAGGAACATTTAAAGTGGTGGAACAAGGAGATATTTGGGAATATTCATGTCAACATTCAAAGAGCTGAACAATTGTATTCTGAGGTAGAAAAATAGTTTGATATGGAGCCTACTGAAGAGAATCGAATTAATTGAAACAAAAGTCAAGCCCACCTCTTTAAGACACTTCAAATGGAGGAAGACTTTTGGAAACAAAGAGCAGCAGTCAAATGGAGGGGAGAGGGGGAAAGAAACACAAAATTTTTTCATGATATGGTGAAAACCAGGAGAATAACCAACAGAATCTTTCGGATATGGGATGAAGGGGAATGTTTGGAGAAGCCAGAACTTATTAGAGCTTCAGCTGTCAAATTCTTTGAACAATTATTAACGGGGGAGGAATTTAACTATATGGGGGCAGATGTTAGTCATATTCCTAAGCTCATCACTGCTGAAGAGAATTTTCTTTTATGGTCTCGCCTTCTAAGGAGGAAATAAAGCAAGTAATATGGGAAATGGACCAAGATAGTGTAGCTGGGCCAGATAGTTTTTCCTCAGCCTTTTATGTTTCCTGTTGGGATATTATTCAAGATGATGTGCAACAAGTTGTGATGGAATTCTTCAAAGGAGGGGTCTTGCCGAGAGGAATGGTGGCCACAACCGTTGTGTTGATTCCAAAGAAAGAAAATGCTCAAAAGTGGCAAGATTTTCGTCCCATTAGCTTATGTAATGTGTCATATAAGATTGTTTCTAAACTTTTGGCGAATAGGCTTACGAAAATTCTTCATAAGATTATTTCTTCGGCTCAGAGTGGTTTTGTGAAAGACAGACTGATTTCTGATAATATTCTTTTAGCTCAAAAATTGACTCATAAGCTAAATATTCATGTCAGAGGAGGAAATGTCATTATGAAACTTGACATGGCTAAAGCTTTTGATAGAGTACAGTGGAATTTATTATTCAGGATTATGGCAGCTTTTAGTTTTTCGGACTCCTTTATAGCTATGATTAGGAGATGTATTGCTTTTTGTTGGTTTTCTATTCGTGTTGATGGACATCTTGCAAGTTTTTTTCAGTCTAAAAGAGGGGTAAGATAGGGAGATCCTATCTGTCCTTTCTTGTTCATCATAGCATCTGAGTTCTTATCTAGGGGATTGAAGAATTTTTTTCCTCAAAAATCCTAAGCTGAGTTATGCTACGGGTTGTGATATGAAGATATCTCACCTGGCTTATGCGGATGACATTATGGTTTTTCTAAATGGGTCTATTGATTGTGTAAAAAAGGTAAAGGCTTATCTTGATGCATACGAGGTGCAATTAGGCCAATTGGTCAATGCTGAAAAAAGTCTGACTATCTTTCAAGAAGCATATTGCCTGCCCGTAGAAATTTAATTTTAGCTGCCACAAATTTTGTGGAAGGGACATGGCCTATGAACTACTTAGGGATACCCATTTTCACTGGGATCAGAAAATTAGTATATTTTCAACCTCTGATACAAAAAATAAGAAGGAAACTCATGGGATGGACTATTTCACGGCTCTCTTATGGTGGCCGCCTTTTGCTAATCCAAAGTGTTTTAATTTCTATGCCTCTTTATTTGTTGCAGGTGCTTCTACCTCCTTTGTCAATTTTACATAATTTGGAAATGGTATTTGCGAGATTTTTTTGGGGCTCTACAGACACTAAAAGGAAGGCTCACTGGACTGCTTGGGGAGAGATCAGTAAGCCAAGGATGAAAGAAGGATTAGGAGTGAGAAAGCTAGCAGACTTTAGTGTGGCAATGGCGGTTAAACTTTGGTACAGATTCAGAGAACAAAAAACACTTTGGGCAAATTTCCTAACAAGGTTGTATTGTAGTTCTACTCATCCAACCATAGTTCATTTGAAAAGTAAAGCATCTCCGCCGTATGGTTAAATTTAGAAGCTTAGCAGAACAAAAAACATGCTGGATTTTGGGAGAAGGTAAACAACATTTCTGGTATGATACATGGCTGGATCGTGGACCTTTGTTTCAGTCTTGTGCCCCAGTTGGAAATATTGACATGAGAGTTGCCAAATTTTTGGAAGGATCTCATTGGAGAATGGACAAAATTAACAGGCTACTCCCGGAAGACATAGCTGCTGAAATTGTTGAAATACCTGTACAAATAGATGCTTTAGATCATATCGTATGGAAAATATCTTTGAATGGCAAATTCTCCTTTAAAATGGCATGGAATAGTGTTCGACAAATTCAACCAGTGATGCCCATAAATTTTGCAATTTGGAGTGGCTTGCTCAACCCATCCATCTCCATTTTTGCATGGCATTTATTGAGATACAAACTACCTGTTGATATCATTTTGCAAAGAAGGGGAATCACTCTAGTCTCTAAATGTCTTTGTTGCAATGATATGGAATCTTGGGATCATTTGTTCTTTGATGGCCCAATAGCAAAGGAAGTTTGGTCTTATTTTGCAAATTTGTTTTGGGTGCGCAAAATTTTCTTACTGGGAGATTGGATGATTGGTTCAGAATGGTCTCATGGAGGGCATGTTAGGGAGGTTATGTCTTTCCTCATATTATGGTTCTTATGGGTGGCTAGAAATGATGCAAAGCATAGGGGGTTAAAACAAGAAGCATAGAAGATTAAAAGGAATATAATTCAATATCTATTCCTAGGAGAAGCGGCAGGAATCATGAAAGGCAAACATTGGAAAGGTTTCTCCTCGGTTGCCACGGCTTGGGGGATCCCTATCAAAGTAAACATCAAAAATACTATCTTTGTGGGGCATTGGAAGAGGCCAGAATTTGGAGGTTATAAATTAAACACGCATGGTTGCTCGAAAGGTAATCCAGGTGTGTCTTCATATGGGGCTATAATTAGAGACAACACAGGGCAATTTATCATGGCGAAACACGGCACATTGGGAGTTATTTCAAATGTAAAAGCAGAATTGTCGGCCATTTTATTTGGATTGGAATTATGTGTTGCCTGCAATTACTTACCAGTTTGGCTAGAATCAGATTCGATGGTTGCTTTGAAGATTATACAGTCCCCCTTTGTTTGTTGGGATTATAGAAATATAGTGCTTAAAATCAGAGCTATCATGGGAAGGTATAAGGTGACTTATTCACATGTATTTAGGGAAGGAAATGTGGCTGCGGATTACTTGGCTAATCAAGCCTTTCAGTTTACGGGTGACAAAATCTTGAGAAGGCAGGATATAAGCAAGATTTTATATGGCATTTGTAAGATGGACAAGCTGGGGCTTCCATATGTTCGATTGGATCAGAAAATGGTTTAGAAATATTGATTGCTCTTCGGAGAATCATCTTGGTTTTCTTTTGAGTTAAGTATTGTTATGCGGAAATCAGATTTTACCTGCAGTTTCTAGAAAAAGAATAAGTAAGCCAATTGATTACTGGCAGTTTTGCTGAAACCTCAACTAATTAATATGGACTGGAAAAATGCTTCTTTAAATTGCTTTTGTTTCCTGAAGGTTTTAGTTGGTGAATTCCTTTCTTCTGGTTTTAGCTTGATCCCATTATATGCGTGCCAAGCCTTTTAGAAGGGTTTGATTCCCTGCTTTTATTCAGTTTGCTGGGAACATTATCTGATTATGATTGCAGATTTCAGAGACCTTGGATGTTCTGCAGATTTCAGAGATTTCATCAATGGTGTTATTGCTATGGAGATTTCAGTCATTTGTTTTACATTTTGCTTTGCCAATGATTTCTGTCTTGATACAATGGTTGCAGAAGTTTTTACTGAAATATGGGAAGCTGATAATGGCTATGTTTCTGGTTTTTCCATTCTCTACGTGTCAACTAGAGACTCAGTATTCCTACACTGAGTCTGATGTAAATTTTAGTCTGTTGTGCATTTGCTCTGTCAATGAAGAATTCAGATTACTTGTTGATATGGAGAATTGTGTTATTGACCTGGAAAATTCAGATTACTTCTCTACATGCTAAGATTTTAGCAGGGTTTGAAACTCCTGCTCTTATTCAGTTTTGCTGAAAACATTATCTGATTATGATGAGATGAAAATTGATCTTGGAAGTTCTGCAGATTTCAGAGATTTCATCAATGATGTTATTGCTATGGAGATTTCAGATCATTTGTTTTACAGTTTGCTTTGTCAAGGATCTCTGTCTTGATACAATGGTTGCAGAAGTTTTACTGAAAATCTGATAATGGCTGTTTTTTTGGTTTTTCCATTCTCTGCGTGCCAACTAGAGACTCAGTTACACCGAGTCTGCTGTAAATCTTAGTCGGTAAATCGATCTTAGAAGAGGCTAGGGACAGAAGTTTTGTGCCTAAAAGTTCAATCAACATGCTTGCTGAATTTTGTGTTCACAGTACACTTGGATTAAAACTTGAGAATATTAGGAGTTGCTCATTTCTGAGGAAGCTTAGGGGTTGATATCTTAGAAATTCTGCGATGAAGGCATGTAGGCTGGTTTTTGGGCTCTAAAATGTTTCTTTGATACTTTGCTTCAGTTTGCTACTTTAAATCTTGTCTAAAACATGGTGAATTACATGATTGCTGGAAATTTTGCTTAGATCTTATAATATCATGAGCTGCAGTTTTTCCGGGAAGCTTATGGGCTGTTGGAAGTCAAGGAAATTTGAATGGGACGGTAATCTTTGAAATCCTTAGGCAACATTTGTTCAAGGAGTCGCTGTGCATAGTCATGGTCTATATGCTTGGAAATTTTGGAAAATAGAGATGGTCTCATGCGGCTGGAAGAGTGAAGAAGAAATGCATAGTGTTTCTATTCTGAAATGAGATAGATTTTATAAGAGCTAACTAATATAGTTAGCAATATTTGTAAATCCTTTTGAGACCTTGTTACTTCATGTTAGAGGTAAGGTCTGGTCCCCCTTCTAACATGGATCCTTTCTCTCTTTTTAATAATAAAATTCTGTTTTTTCTATAAAAAAAACGATGGATCTATTGTTTCATCGAATCATGACATAACATAAATAAAAGGCATAAACCGAAAGACAAAGAACCTGATTGATTAGCCATCGTCTTTGTCGTGGCGTCTTCAGCTTGATCCCTGTGGAAGAAAATGCAGCGGAAAGAAGGAGAATCTTCCAAGGGGCTTAGGGTTGACGGCGCCGTAAAGTTTCTTGTCAATGGGGAACAAGAAATTAGATCAAGATAATCCATAAACCCTTGAGGACCTCCCCTTTATATAGAAATCCAATCTGTTATCAGCTCATAGATAATAACAGATTGGTCTAAAGGGTTCTATACATTGATCCCGCATCCAATAATCCGAAACCCAATAAACATAAGTTAGATCACTTTAAGGGCTAAGATTGTATTTACATGTGCAACTTACAAATAAACCCACTTAATAGGGATAATAATAATATCCAACAATCTCCCACTTGGGCTATATGTGAGTTGTATCGTAAATACAAGCAAAACTTTAGTTCATATCAAACTTTATGGGTACAAGATACCCTTATAAATAATCTGGTCCATTAACTTCATTGGTATAGGACTAAAGAGGTCATAGCTACTGTATATGATCGTAACAAGCCCCAACAGTAATCATAATACCAATGTCATTAACGACATAGATCAAGATGCGGATGTATAGAGTAGAAATTAAATGAAATGCGATCAATACATGTCAATTTCCAATTGGTCCAAAGCGATTCAAAAGTGTCTGATCATATTTGCAAATACCTTATGCTAAACTACAACAGCAAATCATGATCCAAACTTTATGATTCCAAAAGAATCTGTATCATATTTACAAACACCAAATGTTAAACAGCTATAGTAAATCATGATATTGTATTCAGAGTGTCAAACAGACATATGAATCCCCATTAATATTTTGAACCTGAAGTACGTACAATAATCAAAATAAAATGTTTGTCTTTATTAACATAGAGCAATAAAATAAATACAGACTCCCACTAGATGAGTTCTTCTTCCATAAGAAGAACTCCCATATCCACAACATGCGCATGAAATACCTTGGGCACCAAGCCTTTGGTGAGTGGATCGGCCAACATAGAATTTGTGCACATGTGCTCTACCATAATCTGGCGACTCTGAACTCTCTCTTTAACCGCTAGAAACTTAATGTTGATGTGCTTGGACTTTGACGAACTGCGGTTGTTCTTGGCATAAAGTTCTACAGCTTTATTATCACAGTAGATCCTTAGTGGCCTATCAATGCCATCAACGATATGCAATGCTGTGATGAAGTTCCGCAGCCAAATCCCGTAATTGGATGCTTCATAGTATGTTACCAATTCTGCCTCGATAGTATAAGTAGCTACTAGTGTCTGCTTGACGCTCTTCCAAGATATAGGCCCTCCAGCAAGCATGAAGATATAGCCTGAAGTGGACCTCCGGCTATCTAAGCATCCAACAAAATCAGAGTCTGAATAACCAATCACCTCCAGATGATCTGACCTTCGATACATGAGCATGTGTCTTTTAGTTCTTTGCAAATACCGCATCACTCTTTTAATTGCTTTCCAGTGCGACGGTCCTAGGTTATTAACACATCTGCCTAGCATCCCAACTACAAATGCTATATCTGGTCGTTTGCAAACTTGTACATACATGTGACTTCCCACTGCTGATGCATATGGGAATTGTTCCATCTCCTTTATTTCAAGTTCAAGTCGTGGACACTGCTGCAAACTGAACTTGTCACCTCTTGACACAGGTGTGTCACCAGGTGTACAGTTCTGCATGTCATACCTTATAAGCACCTTCTCAATATAGGCTTGTTGTGAAAGTCCAAGAATGCTTCTTGATCGATCACTACAGATCTGAATGCCTAGAACAAAAGATGCTTCACCAAGATCTTTTATTTAAAATTTACCAGATAGAAATAACTTGGTTTCACGCAGTAGACCCTTATTATTGCTTGCAAGCAATATATCATCCACGTACAAAACAAGTGTAATAAACTTGCTCCCATTGAACTTGACATATATGCACTGATCAACGGGGTTCTCTTTAAATCCAAATGAGGTAACCACTTGATCAAATTTTCGGTACCATTGACGGGACGCCTGCTTTAAACCATAAATGGACTTCTTTAATCTACATACTAGGTGCTTTGAGTCTGAGGGCTCAAAGCTCTCCGGTTGCACCATATATATAGACTCCTCTATGTCTCCATTGAGGAATGCAGTCTTTACGTCCATTTGATGTAGCTCCAAATCAAAATGAGCTACAAGTGCCATGATTACCCTAAGGGCGTCTTTCGTCGACACAGGTGAGAAAGTCTCCTTATAATCAATGTCTTCCTTTTGAGTGAATCCCTTGGCAACAAGACGAGCCTTATACCATTCGATATTGCCCTTCGGATCTCGCTTGGTTTTAAATATCCATTTACAACCAAAGGGTTTCGAACCTTCAAGCAATTCGACAAGTTCCCAAACGTCATTGTCTGCCATAGACTTTAACTCATCTTGCATGGCGTTAATCCACCTTTCAGGGCTAGAGCATTGTTTGACTTCTTGGAAAGATGTAGGATCACTTTCCAACCCTATATCAAACTCATGCTCTTGGAGATAAACATAATCACGAGAATTCGTGCTTCTCCGTTCCCTTGTGGATCGCCTTAAGGGCACTTGTGTTTGAGGCGGTTGAGGTACTTGCTCATCAATATGAGGCAATACTTCAATTTCAGTGGTAGGCTCCTCCAATTGCATTGGAGATGTCATGGGAATATTTTGGTTCACTACACTCACTGGATGTGCTGTTAGAATACTGAAAATTTTAGGGGCTAAAAGGCAAAACTGCTGAACTTAAGGGTTAAAGTGGAAAAAAATTGAATCTTGAAGGGGCAAATTGCAAAATTTCCTAGCCCTTAAAGAATCCCGATTCTTCATTTCCGAATGCAGATCGCCAACCCAAGCCTCGCTCAGCCCTTTTACCCTTTTTCTTCGTCTTCTCCACACAAATATGGCCGATCCACAAATCCCTCTCGTTCGCACTTTCTCTTCTTCCCATCGATCGACGCCTTCTCCTCTCACCGATCATCGTTGGTGTTGCTCCGGCCAAGAGTGGGTGTGCTTCCTTCCAGTTATCGTCGGATCGCCAGGGTCATCACTCCTGATCTGCCGATGCAGAACTCCTTTTCCCTAGCGACCTTCCTCATCCTCGCCTATTCTTGTGATTGACGACGATCTCTGGCGAGGCAGTCCTGTATCGAGATCCAAGGACAGATCACGGGCTGTTGGTCTTTTCCTCTTGGGGTAACTGAGTAGTAGGATCTAATCAAAGGAGCAATGTCGATGCATCTAAGGTCTGATCGACTGTGTGGTGCTAGAATAAGGCTGCGAAATCGTCAGATACTCCTTGATACAAAGCAGAGGAAGGGGGCGCCGACCAATTCAGGTAGGTCTTCGTTGTATAGGTTTGATCAAATTCTATAGATCCTATTCCAGTAGGTTTATGAACTCAGAATAGTTGATGTTCTGAGTTGAATCGAAATATATTTTGGATTTTGATTGTTTTCCTGATCAGTTGGTTGTTGGAAACCAGTTCATCGATTTTTAGGTTGATCGATGGCATCTCGGTGTGGAGTTATTGTGATTGTGGAATGGTTTTCTTTGTTTTGGATCTGCTAACCTTTTGTGCTTGCCGTGAGCAAATTTGGAGGAGTTTGTTGTTGGCAATCGGGTTCTACTGATCTTGTGGTTCTTCCTAGCTATGGGTTTCACATGGGTTTGGGAGCATGTATTTTAATTTGGTTTCTTCCCAATCAGAAGAGGCATTCTTGATGGTTTTAGATCTACATTTTTGCTTAGATCTAATGTTGGATCTGTGGTGGATGTTTTAGCTTAGGAATTGGTTTTGTTTTGGGATGTAGTTGGTGTTGTTTTGGTTAAGCTAACATTGTGAGCTTCTGTTTAGGTAATTAAGCAGGGTAGTCTTATGTTATAATAATAGATGTTGTAATTAGATTTATATCCTAATTTTGTTTAGCGTTGGTTTAGCTAATTACTACTATAGTAAATAGCTCAACTTCTATCCATGATGCAGGACACTGATTGGTTGCAGATATACATTGGATAGGGGGTTCCCCACACACGGTTGCAGACTACCACATCAGGAGGTGGGTATCTCTGACTCTTCTTTTAGATTAGTCATAGATATATGCTTGATATGTTTTGTTTAGCAATAGAGTAATAGATTGTAATATAACTCTTCTATTTGTCTTACTGATACTGTTTATGCTATACCTGGCATGTGATATCTATACCTTTAGGACCTAGGTTATGGTGCATTATCTACGATCCTTGCATATCATGTTGATATAGGTAGACTAGATAGTGGATGCTGTTTGACCAGTGGCATGCATCATCGTGCACTGTGTATCACTGTCGATCAGGGGCCTCCTTTGTGGGTGAGTCAGGTCGAAAGTCATACTGACTTACCCATATGACCACTCATGGGTTAGTGGTTGACGGAGTATTGGGTAGTGTGCTATGTGCTGCTCCGCTATGCACTCATGGGTTAGTGAATCGGAGCATGGTAACAGGCAGAAGCCCCTCCTTGAGTAGTCCATATACCAGGAGATGAGAGGGAGAGGTCTCTCCCCCATTTATATACATGGGGTAGGGGTAGCACTCAGACAGAGATGTCCTCCAGAGATGGCCTGAGGCTGATAGAAATATCGCCAGGATAGGTCATGGAGTAGGGGTGTTACACTGGCAACATTACGTCTACTCGATCGCTCAGGAGTAGTGATGGCAGAGTACGGATGGCAGTCACAACCCTACGTTGGAGGGTGGCCTCCGCTCAGCTTTCTCCCATACATAGGTGATGATGTCTAACCGACGGCAGGGGTGACCATGTCATTGCACCATGTGTATACGCATATTTTGCACTTGCCTGTGTTTGCTATACTTGGATGCCGCATATGATTGACATGCACATACAGGAGACCTTTATGTCATGGCTTTGGCGACTCTGCTACATTGGTATGGTATTTTCTATTCCCTCTTTCAGTCATACTTATTACGGCTTGACCATGTGTTATGTCGATAGCCTGTTACACTATTGCTAGCTTAGACTATCCTACGTATATGATGAGATATCCATTGAGTACTGTGTACTCACCCCGTTAGCTCCTTGTTTTTATTTCAGGATGATCGACTAGAGTGTCCGGCAGCCTGTCCTAGCTCGTGTATTTTCGAGACGATTCTCGGGGTTTGTCTTAGTATTTTGATGGGGTACATGTTGGTAGTCTCTTTCTGTTCATTTCGTTTTTTCGTTTTTGTTGTTGTATTCGTGTTTTGTTGGGTGGTTTACATGGCAGTATAGTTGTACTTTTGTGTGCCATGGAGGCCCTTGTGTCATTTTGTTTTGTGGTAAGGCATACCGGTATGCAGTTTTTGTCTTTGTTGGCATTTTCGTTTACTACAGACGGTTGTTCCAGTCCTATAGGCTGTGGTACAATCGGCCAAGGTGATCGTAGAGGTTAGGGTTCTGAGTTGTTCGCCGGGTCGAGGGAGTGGTAGTCCGGTCATTATCGGACGGGCAGCTCCTCGGGGCGTGACATGTGTAATATCCATAATTTGTGGTATGGTCACCATACCACTACTGATTGCACTAGTAGTGACCAAAGGAGGATTGCCAACGCTTTCCTCAAAAGATACTTCCTTGATTTTATCGCTCCCACTGTCCTCAATAAACTTAGCATTTCCTGTTTCGAAGAAGGATCTATTAGATGGATCATAAAATTTATACCCCTTTGATCTCTCAGAGTAACCTACAAAATTACAACTAACAGTTCTTGAGTCAAGTTTCTTTTCATTAGGCTTGTAAGGCCTAGCCTCAGCTGGACAACCCCAGACGTGTAAATGCCTAATGCTAGGCTTTCTACCCGTCCACATCTTGAATGGGGTTTTAGTTACTGTCTTACTTGGTACTCTATTGAGAAGGTATACTGCAGTCTTGAGTACCTCACCCCACAAAGACTCCGGTAGAGAAGTGAAAGTCATCATACTTCTCACCATGTCTTTTAGGGTCCGATTGCGACACTCAGCTACACCATTCTGACTGGGTGTACCAGGCATGGTATACTGAGGCACAATCCCACACTCAGCAAGGTAATTTGCAAAAGGTCCTGGACGTTGTTCACCTGATCCATCATATCGACCGTAATATTCCCCTCCACGGTCGGATCGGACGACTTTAATTTTCTTACCTAGTTGAAGTTCAACTTTGGCTTTGAAAATTTTGAACATGTCCAAAGATTGCGACTTCTCATGAATAAGGTACAGATAGCCAAATCTAGAATAGTCGTCTATGAAGCTAATAAAATATGTGTCCATTCCAAGATGCCTTAGGGAATGGTCCACAAATATCTGTATGTATTTGTAGCGACACGACCCCTCTAGCCCCATCAGGTGGCTCTCTAGGCCGTGCCCTACGGTCTTCCCACTCCTGGCACGGCTCACTTGGCTACCAAATTCAAGGAACTATTGTACTTGTCTTGGAGGTCAAGGGCTCGAATCTGGGGAAGGCAAAAACCCACTGCCAGGAGTGAGAAGACCGTAGGGCACGACCTAAAGAGCCACCTGATGGGGCTAGAGGGGTCGTGTCGCTACATAAAAAGGCGCCTTTTATGTAGCAGCCCGGCCCCTATGGTCCCCGCAGGCAACCCTCTAGGCCGGAACTCTACGGTCTTCCCACCCCTGGCAGTGGGTTTTTGTCTTCCCCAGATTCGAACCCTTGACCTCCAGGCCAAGTACAAAAGTTCCTTGAATCTGATAGCCAAGTGAGCGTATAGCTCAATTGGTATTAGGATTCATAAACTTTAGTACTTAACTTGGAGATCTAGAGTTCGAATCCTGAGGAAGGTAAAAATCCACTGGCCAGGGGTGGAAAGTACTTGTGAGTAACGGCACAGCCAATGGTCGTCCATTGACGACATAATGGGGTCGCCAGTTGGGCCGCTAGTTGGGCCGCCCAAGGGACCGCCAGTTGGGCCGCCAAATGGGCCGCCAGTTGGGCCGCCCAAGTGGCCGAGGGGTCGGGTCGTTACATTAAAAAGGCGCCTTTTTATTGTAACGACCCGGCCCATTTGGCTGCCCATTCGGCGACCCCTTATTTTTCTGTGGGTCGTCGACCATCGACCGTGCCGTTACTCACTAGGACTTCCCGCCCCTGGCCAGTGGATTTTTGCCTAGAGTTCATAAACTCTAGTACTTAAGCTTGGAGGTCTAGAGTTCGAATCTTGGGGAAGGCAAAAATCCACTGGCCAGGGGCGGGAAGTCCTAGTGAGTAACGGCACGGTCGACGGTCGACGACCCACAGAAAAATAAGGGGTCGCCGAATGGGCTGCCAAATGGGCCGGGTCGTTACAGTATTAGCTCCTAAACATCACTACAACGGCTAACCCCTTTGTTCCTTTTGTTAGTTGTCTTCCCCTTAATACACTCTATGCAGACATCAAAGTCTGACATGTCAAGGGAATCAAGAATTCCATGTGACATTAACCTTTCTAGGCGTTATTTGGATATATGTCCTAAACGCCTATGCCACAACATAGAAGAATTCTCGTTGGTCAATTTATGTTTCGTACCTACACTATGCATTATTACGTTGTCAATCTAGGAGTAAAGGTGTTTAATTTATAAAGCTTATCAACCAAGGAACCATTACCAATCAAAATTGAATTATAGAAAATACTAAACATTTCATTTCCAAATGAACAAGAATAATCTGATTTGTCCAAATAAGAAATTGAAATTAAGTTTCGTCCGAAAGACGGTACAATGAATGTATTCTCCAAATCCAAATAAATATCAGTTCCTAAATAAAGCCTAAAAACACCAATAGCCTCTACTGCAACCTTTTTTCCATTCCCCGTATAGATGAATCTTTCACCATCAAGTGGAAGTCGGCTCCTGAAACAACCCTGCATAGTGACACTTATGTGAGTAGTAGCACCAGTATCTATCCACCATGTCAATGGGTACAATAGCTAAATTGACTTCTGAACTAACAAGGTTGAGAAGTTTACCCTTCTTTACATGCCAGTTGGCGTACATGAGGCAGTCTTTCTTCATATGACATTTCTTATTGCAAAAGTAATAAGTGGATTCCTTATCCTGCTTCTTTTGCTCCTTATGGTCATTGCCTCCAGAATTTGCAGTTTGCTTTCCCTTACCTTTGTTATTGATCCTCTTTCGCTTCTTGCTCGCATTTTGAGAACCAGATGCTAAGTGAGCACTTTCAGATGTCTCAATCTTCAGTCTCCCCTCCTCTTGCACGCATTGAGCAATAAGCTCATTCAATGTCCACTTTTCCTTTTGAATATTATACGATATCTTAAAAGGAGTGAACCGTACAGGCAGAGACATCAAGACGAAATGCACTAACATACACTCAGACATATCAAGTTTTAGTGCTTTCAGACTTGTCGCTATATTGGACATCTCCATAATGTACTCCCTTATGTTTCCTTTACCACTGTACCGCATGGTTACCAACTTCGTAAGAAGTGTGGTAGTCTCGACCTTTTCATTTGAAGTGAATCGGTCTGCCAATTGGTTAAGGAACCTCCTAGCATCTTCACTCTCTGTTATTGAGCCCTTTATTTGTGCCGGTATGGAAAGCTTCATGATGCTTAGACTCATACGATTTGATTTCTCCCACAGCTGAAATTCAGTCTTATGCTCTATAGTGCTAGCACTAGTCAAAGGTGCGGGACGATCATTCCTTAATGCATAGTCCAAGTCCATGCAGCCTAAGACTACGATCACGTATTCTTTCCATTCAGCAAAATTCGAACCAGTTAATGTTGGGATGGTATTAATGTTGGCAGTTACAGATTGCACTTAAATAAAAAAAATTATTTAAGCTCACGATTTAACTAAAGCCAAGAACATATATAATAAATTATGCAAATAAATAAAATTTTAAATGCATATAAATGGGCTCCTTATGAGATACCACATACAACATTCCATTTTAATATAATTTGTTAGCGGTACTCTCTGATATAACTCAACCTTTAATTGGCCACACAATGTGCCTTCCTTTGGGCTGACCCATTGTGTGTATAATATGAAACTTTATATGAGTTATATTTTGGTTCATAGCTTACAACAACTTTAATCTGCCACGCAATATGTCTTCCTTTGGGCCGACATATTTTGTGCATGATCAGAATAAAATAAATTATATTCAATAATTGTAAACTATCTTGAACATATATCTGGCATAAAAGTAACCTTCCTTTGCGTCGATTGCTCTTACCATAGATATACGTCTACTAACACAAAATACACTAAACCAACCTAAGGTGTCTTCCTTTGGGCCAACACAATATTTCAATTTAGTAGCACGTTATGTAGATAGACCCAAGAAAATTCTAAATATTTAATCGAACAGATAATTTTTTTTTATTAGTCTTGACACCTCAAAATCAAGCTCATTAATCGATTGACACTATATGGTAATCAAATGGTATGATCCAATTGATTATCCCAATCGATCTAAAAGTTTAATATATACGACTATATCATATATAGAACCCTCCTTTAAAATTAGAGTTTCTTTATGGTTCTATATATAATTAAATAATATTATTTAATCTCTTCATCAAGAAAAAATATTTGTGCATTTGCCTTTTATATATATATAAAAGTCACTTTACTGTTTCTACAAAACAATTTTTTTTTTGTTTCCGACGTGAAAAAAAAGTATTTCACATGAAAGAAATTTTCATCGATAAAAAAAAAATTTAATCGATATAATTCCTAATTCATCTTATCATAAATTTAAGACGATAATCGATTAAAATAAATTTGTACAATCAATTAAATCAAATTTATTCTGTTCATAATTTTAGACTTGATAATCGATTGATTGACCAAGCCAATCGATTAAACTATCACAATTTAATCTAAAAAAATTAGGTTAAACATGACGGTTCTTCCGCTGTTTTCGTATTTTTTCACATAAAATATGAAAAACATAGAAAACAAGTCTATCCTAGAATTTTCTTTTACATGATTTTTGACGATAAAAATTGTATTATACTAGGAAAACTTAATCTAGCATACACACAATAAATCGAAGAAATTTTTTTTAAAATTTTATTACAATAAAAACAATGAAACAAAGCCAAGGCTCTGATACCAATTGATAGAACATTGTGTTTTCTCCTAACCGCATAAATTCTAGAAAACCAAATAAGAACTCGAAGAGAAAACATAATATATATAAGCATGGATCTATTGTATCATCGAATCATGACATAACATAAATAAAAGGCATAAACCGAAAGACAAAGAACCTGATTGATTAGTCATCGTCTTTGTCGTGGCGTCTTTGGCTTGATCCCTATGGAAGAAAATGCAGCGGAAAGAAGGAGAATCTTCCAAGGGGCTTAGGGTTGACGGCGCCGTAAAGTTTCTTGTCAATGGGGAACAAGAAATTAGGTCAATATAATCCTTAAACCCTTGGGGACCCCCCTTTATATAGAAATCCAATATGTTATCAGCCCATAGATAATAACGGATTGGTCTAAAGGTTTCTATATATTGAACCCGCATCCAATAATCCGAAACCCAATAAACATAAGTTAGATCACTTTAAGGGCTCAGATTGTATTTACATGTGCAACTTACAAATAAACCCACCTAATAGGGATAATAATAATATCCAACAAGTTGGACTACTCCGCCTTTAGCATATATCGATTAATCATTTCAAAAAATAAATTTTTAAGTTTTTATTCACCAACATAACTACATTGATAATATGAATTCAAAATTTCAAAATTAATATTTAGTTGGGCTCTTTTTCAGAAAAAGAAACCCTCCAAAAATAACCATATGCGGCTTTTAGTGGCGAACACACGGTATTCTTTAGTAAAAGGCGAAAGAATAATTCGCTATGTGCTCACAACGCAGCTGCGTGATTTATGTCAACAAAACTGGCTCCAATTTAAAATGTTTTTCGGATGAAGCAGCTTTAACTACAAACAATGTGGGACTAAAAACTAACTAAACTTCGATTGATCAGTATCACAATAAAATATGATGGCATTCAAACTTGCGACCATATGGCCCTCCTCAGAGGCGCCCCCCCCCCCCCCCCTTGTGCCCTTCGCATTCTTCTCCCCTTTGCTACTCGACCACCTCCCCAATGCCTCTTCTTCCATCGCCAATCCTAGGTGATTTTTTGTCTTTTTTATCGTTTATAAATTATAACTATATTGTTTGGTTATGTATTAAATCTAATATATTTATTAAATTGGTTAGTGGATTTGTCTTGTTTTAACTCTTTCAGTTTCTATAGTAAAAACCAAACGAGCATGTTTAAATATCAAACTTGTTAAAACAACTCTTCGTAATAAATGGAAGGATAATTTTTAATAGATTCAATATTTATCTAAATTGAATGGGAGTTGATTGAAAAAATTAATAACAATATAATAAATAATGAGTTTAAGTTTTTTGACAAAATTGGAGAACACAATTTTAATAGTATTTTTGCCGCACACTTTTGAATGTATTAAATATTGAGTATTCTTATTTCAGATTTTCAAAATATTAATATTCACTTTTCAAAAAGTTAATATTTCCTTTCCATAATTTCACTTGCCAAATCCAAATCGATTGTTGATCTATTGGATAATAAAATTCAAAAAATGAAGAAGATAGACTTGTGACGACCCCACTTCTCTACCACTAAAGCGGACGTCACTTTTACTTATCCTTAACCTTACCTTATTCTTAGCCATAGGTTACAACTACTTGACTTCCCTTAACTTGCTCTGAATTTTTTTCCTTTTAAAAAAAACTTTCATTTTATTTGCTTTGCAAGGATTTGACCCCTAGATCTCTTAGTTGTAAAACTGAAGCACTAACCATCTGCCCTACAACAGTTTCTTTTCAATGGTACAAGTCGACTGCTAGATAGCCAGTCGACTGGTGCATCGAACAGAAGGTTCTGTTCGATAGAGCAGTCGACTGACACGCCTGAAACCTGCATTTTCAGACCCGAAAATTAGTTTCAAAAGTCCACAATTCACATACCTTCAATGTATATAAAGAAATAACTTCATTTCTATACTCTATACTAGTTTTATAAACATCCTAGCAACTCAAAACAAATCCATTTACTTGCAATTAGGATCTTTGCGGAATTTAAGAAACTATCAAAACATATGACATCTATTGTAGAGTTTGTACTCAACTTGGTCTCTATGCAAGGTTTAAACAAAATCCTTATGCTTTACCAATCCCAAAACACAACCACAAGGTTCTACAAGACTTAGCCCAAAGATCTCTTCCACGGTTCCGCCGCCACTGAACATCAATGCAAGTCCTGTTCGTCTCCTTAACTTATGCTTTTTCTTTACCTTTGTTTGCAATAGAAGGAAATGCAACTAATAAGCGAATTGCTTAGTAAGTAAATCCTAGCTCACAAATCCATACGATAAATGATAAACATGCTCTTTTCAAAGAATGCTTACTTCAAAATACATGCACTTGGAAATATTTGCACATAGGAACTTTCATACACTTATCATGCTCAATCATGCTTGAAAACATTTACTAGCATCAAAACACTTGTAAACTTAACATGCTCATGATTTCTTTTGAAACTTACTAATGATACATTTCCATACTTTAAAACACTAACTTCTTTGCTCTTTCTCTTTAACATGCTTATAACATAACCATGTCAACATACATAACCAAAAACATGCACTTAAAGAAATTGAAACACTTACATATACTCATATACTTCAAAATAATAATCAACTTTCTCAGGCCTTGACACTGTACCTGGTATCAATGTACCAATGCGCGCATCCCTAATAGGTTTCGGGGTAGCTAGCCACCGCACCCTATTAGAGCTTCTTTCTAACTATCTGTGGGCCTCTCTTTTGCCCGGTACATGTCACTTTACAAAAGTAAAATACTTTCTTACTCATAAAGCTTATACTTATCAAGTTATCTTTCTTTTTGCATAATTTTTTGCACTACAAAACTGTACCTTTCTTACTTGGAACTTTCATCGAGCACCTTGTGTGCCCTTAACCCAAAACTCATTTTTAGGACTTTTCAAGAACTTGGTCTTATCATGCTTAGGTCACACATACAAAACCTACTCAAATTCAAGTCCTATGATAAGAACATGTATTCTTTAGAAACATAAATCACACAATAAAACCATATTCTCAAAGCATGCACTTAGATCACAAAATCATGGTTCTACAACGAGAAACTACATATGAAACTACTTCTATTGCAGGTGAGTGATTTACTTACCCTTATCTTGAAGAAAACTCACTAAGTATGGTTTAAATCCCAACGTAGCACTCCTCTTCCCTTTCTTCGCGCAAATCTCCTCCCTCCTTGACCCTAGGGAAGAAGCCCTAGATGTTCTACTCAAGAGGAAGAAGAAGGAGGAAAAGATCCCTTGAGCTTCCCTTTGGTTTCGCAGCCTCCACGCGCCTCCTCTCGCAGCCTCACGAAAACCTAATCGGGGCTTCACGCGACTTAAGTGGAAGTCTAAATACCTCTTCATGAAACAACCTAACTTACCTATAACATAATTTCGATACTTCCTTTTCTATGCCTGATACTTAGCCCCTCTGGTTATCCCAACTTGCTTGAGGGCTTGCTTTGCCCTAAGGTCGCGAGGTCAAACCTCTACCTGATCTTTTTTCTTTTTCTTTTTATTTTTATTCCGAAAAATTGCCAAAAATTCAGAAAAATTTCTAATAATTCATGAAAATTATTGGGTGTTACAAGACTAACTATTAGATTATTATTATAACCCCTATATTCAAAATGTTCAATAATTGTATATTAATATTAAATAACCACAAAGATGAATTTGGATCTGCTTGTTTACTCGTTCTCACCTTTCGGTTAGTGATTTAAAAAAAAATAATTGGAAACATAATTTTAGATGCATAGTGGGCATAAGTATATTCAACTATTAAGGTGGCTCGGATAGAAAAATGAATACTTTTCTTGCGCGATAATTTAGAAAATTAAAATACAGCTACGTCAATTTTTACTGTATAGTTGGACTACTCCGCCTTTAGCATATATCGATTAATCATTTCAAATTTCAAAAAATAAATTTTTAAGTTTATATTCACCAACATAACTACATTGATAATATGAATTCAAAATTTCAAAATTAATATTTAGTTGGGCTCTTTTACAGAAAAAGAAACCCTGCAAAAATAAGCATATGCTGCTTTAAGTGGCGAACACACGGTATTCTTTAGTAAAAGGCGAAAGAATAATTCGCTATGTGCTCACAACGCAGCTGCGTGATTTATGTCAGCAAAACTGGCTCCAATTTAAAATGTTTTTCAGATGAAGCAGCTTTAACTACAGACAATGTGGGACTAAAAACTAACGAAACTTCGATCGATCAGTATCACAATAAAAAATATGATGACATTCAACCTTGCGACCATATGGCCCTCCTCAGAGGCGCTCCCCCTCGTGCCCTTTGCATTCTTCTCCCCTTTGCTACTCGACCACCTCCCCAATGCCTCTTCTTCCATCGCCAATCCCAGGCAATTTTTTGTCTTTTTTATCGTTTATAAATTATAATTATATTGTTTGGTTATGTATTAAATCTAATATATTTATTATATTGGTTAGTTGATTTGTCTTGTTTTAACTCTTTCAGTTTCTGTAATAAAAACTAAACGAGCATGTTTAAATATCAAACTTGTTAAAACAACTCTTCGTAATAAATGGAAGGATAATTTTTAATAGATTCTATATTTATCTAAATTGAACGGGAGTTGATTGAAAAAATTAATAACAATATAATAAATAATGAGTTTAAGTTTTTTGAAAAAATTGGAGAACACAATTTTAATAGTATTTTTGCCGCACACTTTTGAATGTATTAAATATTGAGTATTCTTATTTCAGATTTTCAAAATATTAATATTCACTTTTCAAAAAGTTAATATTTACTTTTCATAATTTCACTTGCCAAATCCAAATCGATTGTTGATCTATTGGATAATAAAATTCAAAAAATGAATAAGATAGACTAACTATTAGATTATTATTATAAACCCTAGATTCAAAATGTTCAATAATTGTATATTATTATTAAATAACCACAAAGATGAATTTGGATCTGCTTGTTTACTCGTTCTCACCTTGCGGTTATTGATTTGAAAAAAAAATACATGGAAACATAATTTTAGATGCATAGTGGGCATCAAGTATATTCAACTATTTAAGGTGGCACGGATAGAAAAATGAATACTTTTCTTCCACGAGATTTTAGAAAATTAAAATACAACTACCTCAATTAGAAAATTAAAATACAGCTACGTCAATTTTTACTGTATAGTTGGATTACTCCGTGTTTAGCATATATCGATTAATCATTTAAAAAAATAAATTTTTATGTTAATATTCACCAACATAACTACATTGATAATATGAATTCAAAATTTCAAAATTAATATTTAGTTGGGCTCTTTTCCAGAAAAAGAAACCCTCCAAAAATAAGCATATGCTACTTTTAGTGGCGAACACACGGTATTCTTTAGTAAAAGGCGAAAGAATAATTCGCTATGTGCTCACAACGTAGCTGCGTGATTTATGTCAGCAAATCTGGCTCCAATTTAAAATATTTTTCAGATGAAGTAGTTTTAACTACAGACAATATGGGACTAAAAACTAACTAAACTTCTATCGATCAGTATCACAATAAAAAATATGATGGGATTCAATCTTGCGGCCATATGGTCCTCCTCAGAGGCGCCCCCCTCTTGTGCCCTTCGCATTCTTCTCCCCTTTGCTACCATTTATAAATTATAACTATATTGTTTGGTTATGTATTAAATTTAATATATTTATTTAAATAGTTAGTTGATTTGTCTTGTTTTAACTCTTTCAGTTTCTGTAGAAAACTAAACGAGCATGTTTAAATATCAAACTTGTTAAAACAATTCTTCATAATAAATGGAAGGATAATTTTTAATATATTCTATATTTATGTAAATTGAATGGGAGTTGATTGAAAAAATTAATAACAATATAATAAATAATGATTTTAAGTTTTTTGACTAAATTGGAGAACACAATAGTATTTTTGCCTCACACTTTTGAATGTATTAAATATTGAGTATTCTTATTTTAGATTTTCAAAATATTAATATTCACTTTTCAAAAAGTTAATATTTACTTTTCATAATTTCACTTGCCAAATCCAAATCGATTGTTGATCTATTGGATAATAAAATTCAAAAAATGAATATGATAGAGTAACTATTAGATTATTATTATAAACCATAGATTCAAAATGTTCAATAATTGTATATTAATATTAAATGACCACGAAGATGAATTTGGATCTGCTTGTTTACTCATTCTCACCTTCCGGTTAGTGATCTGAAAAAAAAAAATACTTGGACACATAATTTTAGATGCATAGTGGGCATCAAGTATATTCAACTATTTAAGGTGGCTCGGATAGAAAAATGAATACTTTTCTTCCACGAGATTTTAGAAAATTAAAATACAGATACGTCAATTAGAAAATTAAAATACAGCTATGTCAATTTTTACTATATAGTTGGACTACTCGCCTTTAGCATATATCGATTAATCATTTCAAAAAATAAATTTTTAAGTTTATATTCACCAACATAACTACATTGATAATATGAATTCAAAATTTCAAAATTAATATTTAGTTGGGCTCTTTTTCAGAAAAAGAAACCCTCCAAAAATAAGCATATGCTACTTTTAGTGGTGAACACACGGTATTCTTTAGTAAAAGGCGAAAGAATAATTCGCTATGTGCTCACTACGCAGCTGCGTGATTTATGTCAGCAAAACTAGCTTCAATTTAAAATGTTTTTCGGATGAAGCAGCTTTAACTACAGACAATGTGGGACTAAAATCTAACTAAACTTCGATCGATCAGTATCACAATAAAAAATATGATGGGATTCAACCTTGCGCCCATATGGCCCTACTCAGAGGTGCCCCCCTCTCGTGCCCTTCGCATTCTTCTCCCCTTTGCTACCGTTTATAAATTATAACTATATTGTTTGGTTATGTTTTAAATCTAATATATTTATTTAAATGGTTAGTTGATTTGTCTTGTTTTAACTCTTTCAGTTTCTGTAGTAAAAACTAAACGAGCATGTTTAAATATCAAACTTGTTAAAACAATTCTTCGTAATAAATGGAAGGATAATTTTTAATATATTCTATATTTATGTAAATTGAATGGGAGTTGATTGAAAAAATTAATAACAATATAATAAATAATGATTTTAAGTTTTTTGACTAAATTGGAGAACACAATTTTAATAGTATTTTTGCCTCATACTTTTGAATGTATTAAATATTGAGTATTCTTATTTCACATTTTCAAAATATTAATATTCACTTTTCAAAGAGTTAATATTTACATTTCATAATTTCACTTGTCAAATCCAAATCGATTGTTGATCTATTGGATAATAAAATTCACAAAATGAATAAGATAGAGTAACTATTAGATTATTATTATAAACCCTAGATTCAAAATGTTCAATAATTGTATATTAATATTAAATGACCACAAAGATGAATTTGGATCTGCTTGTTTACTCATTCTCACCTTCCGGTTAGTGATTTGAAAAAAAAAATACTTGGACAAATAATTTTAGATGCATAGTGGGCATCAAGTATATTCAACTATTTAAAGTGGCTCGGATAGAAAAATGAATACTTTTCTTCCACGAGATTTTAGAAAATTAAAATACAGCTAAGTCAATTAGAAAATTAAAATACAGCTACATCAATTTTTACTATATAGTTGGACTACTCGCCTTTAGCATATATCAATTAATCATTTCAAAAAATAAATTTTTAAGTTTATATTCACCAACATAACTACATTGATAATATGAATTCAAAATTTCAAAATTAATATTTAGTTGGGCTTTTTTTCAGAAAAAGAAAACCTCCAAAAATTAGCATATGCTACATTTAGTGGCGAGCACACGGTATTCTTTAGTAAAAGGCGAAAGAATAATTCGCTATGTACTCACAACGCAGCTGCGTGATTTATGTCAGCAAAACTGGCTCCAATTTAAAATGTTTTTCGGATGAAGCAGCGTTAACTACAGACAATGTGGGACTAAAAACTAACTAAACTTCGATCGATCAGTATCACAATAAAAAATATGATGGGATTCAACCTTGCGCCCATATGGCCCTCCTCAGAGGCGCCCCCCTCTCGTGCCCTTCACATTCTTCTCCCCTTTGCTACTCGACCACCTCCCCAATGCCTCTTCTTCCATCGCCAATCCCAGGCGATTTTTTGTCTTTTTTATCGTTTATAAATTATAACTATATTGTTTGGTTATGTATTAAATCTAATATATTTATTTAATTGGTTAGTTGATTTGTCTTGTTTTTACTCTTTCAGTTTTTGTAGTAAAAACTAAACAAGCATGTTTAAATATCAAACTTGTTAAAATAACTCTTCATAATAAATGGAAGGATAATTTTTAATAGATTCTATATTTATCTAAATTGAACGGGAGTTGATTGAAAAAATTAATAACAATATAATAAATAATGAGTTTAAGGTTTTTGACATAATTGGAGAACACAATTTTAATAGTGTTTTTGCCTCACACTTTTGAATGTATTAAATATTGAGTATTCTTATTTTAGATTTTCAAAATATTAATATTCACTTTTCAAAAAGTTAATATTTACTTTTCATAACTTCACTTGCCAAATCCAAATGGATTCATGATCTATTGGATAATAAAATTCAAAAAATGAATAAGATAGTCTAACTATTAGATTATTATTATAAACCCTAGATTCAAAATGTTCAATAATTGTATATTAATATTAAATAACCGCAATGATGAATTTGGATTTGCTTGTTTACTCGTTCTCATCTTACCTTTCGGTTAGTGATTTGAAAAAAAATCATGAAACTTAATTTTAGATGCATAGTGAGTATATTCAACTATTCAAGATGGCTCGGATAAAAAAATGAAAACTTTTCTTACACGAGATTTTAGTAAATTAAAATACCACTAATTTTTACTGTATAGTTGGGCAACTCTGCCTTTAACATATATCGATTAATCATTTCAAACAATAAATTTTTAAGTTACATCGATTATATTAATTCAAAATTTAAAATTAATATTAAGAGGGGCTCTTTTTCAAAAAAAACCCCTCCAGAAATAAGCATATGCTGCATTAAGTGGCAAACACACACATTCTTTAGTAAAAAGAGAAAGAATAATTCACTTTGTGTTAACAACATAGCTACATGATTTATGTTATAGAACTGACACCAATTTAAAATGTTTTTCGAAAGAAGCAGCTTCGACTACGGACGATGTGGGACTAAAAACTAACTAACTTCCATTGATCGACATCGCCATAACAACCATGATGGGCCTTCAACCTTGCACCCATATGGCCTCCTCAGACCTACCTCCCTCTCTTGCCCTTCTCACGCTTCTCCTCCTTTGCTACTTGATAGCCTCCTCAATGCCTCTTTTGCCATCGCCTAAAAACCCGAACCGAATTCCCATTCTTACCTCAGACGCAAAATGCGAGATAGCTCACAAATCCCAAGTGATTTTTTTCTCATTTCTTATCGTTTATAAATTATAACTATAATGTTTAGTTATATATTAAATATAATATATTAATTTATTTGACTAGTTGATTTGTTTTGTTTTAACTCATTCCGTTTATGTAGTAATACCGAAACGAATATGTTTAACTATGAAACTTATTAAAATAACTCTTCATAATAGATGGATGAATAATTTTTAACAGATTCTATAGTTATCTATATTGAACAGGAGTTGACTAAAAAATTTAATAACAATATAATAAATAATGAGTTTATTTTTTAAATAAAAAATTGAAGCACACAATTTTAATAGTATTTTTACTTCACACTTTTGAATGTATTAAATATTGAATATTTTTATTTCATATTATCAAAATATTAATATTCACTTTTCAAAAAAATAATATTTACTTTTCAAATTTTCACTTTAAAAGAGAGGCACTTCCAGACAGATACCGTCAAGAGAGACTTGCCAAATCCAAATCGTTTCATGATCTTTTCGATAAGAAAATTCAAAAAACGAATAAGATCAACTAATTATTAGACTATTTTTTAAAATCACGATTAAAAATGTTCAATTATTGTATATTAATATTACATAACCGCAAAGATGTATTTGGATATGCTTATTTACTCATTCTCACCTTTCAATTAGTGATTTGACAAAAACAACTTGGAAACTTAATTTTAGATGCATAGTGGGCATCAAGTATATTCAACTATTCACTAGTAGAAAAATGCTTATTAACCACGGGCGTTCATCGTTGTCGTAGGCTAAAAACACTGTTGTTAAAGGCCATGTTGTTAAAAGGGGTGCTCAACATCAACAGTTACAAACCGTTGTCGCTTATAGTCAATAACAACAGTGTGACAATGTGTTTTAACCGTTGTCTTTTAATGTGATCGACAACAGGTTAACAATAGTATTAAACCGTTGTTTGTGTGTGATTTAAACAATAGTTTGACAACAAATAATAATCGTTGTCTTTTGGTTGAGGCAGCCAACAATTTACAACAAATACCATTTAAAAATTAAATAATTTTAATAATTAAACAATATTCAGCAAACACACTTCAAACTATCATATATACATCAAAATATCATCAAATATTATACATCATACTCCGCAAATATCATACATCAAGATATCCCAAGTATTAGTCCAAATTCAGATAACATCATCAAAATATCATATACATCAAGAAGTACCAGAAACTAAGATAATTACATCATCAAAATATCCCCAGCAGCTAGCTTCATCCAAGTGCAGTCAACCAGATGAAGAGAGTCGCGCCCCTTAGCTTTACACCATAAGCTGATTCCTTCCCTTGGATATGAATCTCACAACAAATAGAAATATAAAATGAGCATTCACAACTAAAAATAGTAGAACAAAAGATTCTAAAAGATAATTATGATACAACTATATTATAGTACGACAGAGATGCAATGTTGTCATCTGAAATTGGTGTGAAACAAAACAAGCAACCAGAAGAGTTCTTTTATAAAACACTTACAACAAGTGATACCTTATCGACAGCATTCAGATATGCATTGATAGCTAACAACAATCATGTTAGCTATCATGTTAGCTATCATGTAAGAAGACAATAACACTATTGTTACGTATCTATCGGTAGTTATATTTCTTCATTTTCTAACTTTTAGATTCTTTATTCTAATGCCATGCTAAGAATTTTTAGTAACGATTACTGCCTTGAGGATATAGTTTATCATAGAGGATAAAATGAATTAGTCCAACCATGGACTTTATTGTATCTGCACAGTATGTATGCTGCACTGTATCAGTTACAAAATCTAAGAGTTTGTGCATTCTGTGGATGGTGCTAAACAGGAAATGATAGATAAAATGAAATTGGAAAAGTTAAAAGAGTGGAAATAAGTTATCTATTTACTTTTAGTTTCTATCATTGCGCTGCTTCAATTTGCTATTTTTATTCAATCACAACTTAGAACAAAATAGGGGCCGACTGAAATTATGTGTTTGTAAAATCTGCTATTTTTATTCAATCACAACTTAGCCAGGTAGGAGAAGGAGACAAAAATTCCATTCACTCAAGCTCATCTAAGTCATCATCTTCTGTTGGTTTTAGAGAGCCAAAATTGAAACAAAGATTGGATGAAGAAGATGCTGCGAAAAATAGTAATAGGCAAGCCAATGGCAATAGACGCAAATATACAGATTCTGACAGAAGATTTGGGAAGAAAGAAAAATCAAAGTTTGTAGTGTTAAGACCACAGCTATCATGTTTGCTCACAGCAACAGAATATTAAACAAATTAGATTAATACAGCTCCAAGTAATAGTCATACACAAAATAAAACATTTGGCCCAAATTTGTTGGAAATAGTAGAAAAATAATAATAAGAAAAGGAACTTGTACATACCTATTCATAAATATAATCTTGTATGCATTCGGCTACCTCAGAGCGCACTTCATCAATTTCTTGTTGAGAGTACTCCACTTGTGTGAACTGCGAACACACATAAATTATATAATCTTAAAGAACAAAACATAATTAATTGAAAAAAATGATAACAAAATAACTTTTAATTATTTGAGACAATAAAGATAATATTACTATCGATCGCAATGCTTCCGCCTCAATTATTGCAATGTCTTCAGTAATTTCTCATAAATCTTATTACATAATAACCACATTGTTTAGCATCTGGCTGCCTAGGAACCTACGTTAAAGACAATTCATATGGTTAATGACCAATATACATATTAAAATATTTGATTGAAATAGAAGTAGACATACCTTGATTACTTCCCATTGTACATTCTTTCTTCCTTTCCTTCCTTTGTTCGAATTAAACAATTTTAACTCCCTTCATGTATACATACAATATAGTTGATATATGATTGTTTTATGACTAAATTAACTGCATAATAAAAACAACATATGAACTCATATTTCCACAACATATTTCCAATCCTGATCGCGAATGCGATGACTTAGGGAATCCAAGAAGTAAACAATCTCCTTATGAGGTTCAATAACAGTGAGATTCCAATGGAAACTACACACAAACACATAATCAGTGCAATTCACTTAAAAAATAATTAAAAATGTTATTATGGATGTCAATTACCCGTTGCAACTTGACACCAAAATCAATTGATTAACTGATGCACCACTCATCCTATCGGCTAAAAAACTCACCCTCTGGTTCAACCATTTAGTTTTACCTATTTTGTCCTGTGTGGTTTGTTGAAAGTATGGGATGCTGTGCGGATTTACAAATCTGAATTTATCAATCTTGTTTTCTTTCACCAACTTTTTATAAAGATGCCTACCATTTAAAATAAAAGAAAATCAGAATTATATTAGTATTACTAAACAAATAAAGTATGTCTAAGAACAAATAAAACAAAAATTAAAGTTGAAGGTAATTCGAAAACTTACCATGTCACGCCCCCAGAGGTATATGCTTCCTCGAAAATCGGGCAGCATCTCCCCTGTACGGCGGATAATATGGGGCAAAAATACATACTATCTCACATATATAGCTTAGCCACATGCGGCTAGCATCACAACAATATATAAAAGACACACAACCACGCAGTTTAAAATAATTTAATGGGTGGCTCAGCCACCTTAGGCATAAAAGAAAACACAACTTAATAAGAAACTCCACAACGAATAAACCCGACCAATAAGACATAACCACAATTTTTATTTTATCAAGACCATACCAGAAATAATATAAAATGTGGAAAACAAGGAAACTACGGAGAACTAACTCTGAAACAACTCCAAACCAAAATCACCCGGTGAAACTGAAGGACTGGCAACTGGATCATCTCCTGGCTCCAAGCAATACCCCTACCTGCTATCTGAAACAACAAAAAGGAAAGCAGGGGTGGTGAGTCCGGGTGGACTCTGCGGGTATATGAGTAGACAAATAAGCATGGCATAAATAAGATAACGAAGTAGAGAATCAAAGGGTACAGTCCATAAGAAATATCAGATTTACCTAATCATGCATAACCAATATAATACGACATGGTATAAAATCCGAATAACGACTAAGCAGGTATAGAACAACTCAACAACAATAATATCAAGATAGACATGCATGTCATACATATGCAACAATTATAGCTCATATAAGAGCATCAAACACAAACAAATGCATAAAAGAAATACGTATGCACATGATGCAATGACATGTGTCACCCCTGACGCTGATAAGTACCATTTTTGTTGATTATTTTAGATGTTAAAATCCATGTTTGACTCATATTTTTATTGATTAATTGTGAAATTGCCCTAGGTTTTAGGACTTACCTTTATTTTGGACTTAATTGTAAATTTGCATTAAATTGGATTAATTGGCCACTAAATTTTGGATTTATTTTTGTAGGCACCAAAGGATCCTGGACCTAGGGCATACTGGGTCAAACCTGAGTCGGATGTGAACCGGATCGAATTATCAAGCCTACGATTAATCCGGGCCGTCCGATTCAAAAGCGGCTAGATCTGAGCCATCCGGGACGATCTGAAGCAATCCGAGCTAGGGTTAGGGTTGATCAAGCTCTATGATCAAGATCTAAAGGTTTCATCCCAATCAGAGCTAGATCAACCGTTGGATCAAGCAAGGAGGGCTCTAGAGCGTCCATTCACAGATTGAGTTGATCTGGACCATCCGTTGCACATCTGGAGGATCCGAGCTACCACAAGGCAGATCCTGACCCCAGATCATCATCATAAAAGTTTGGCTTCAATCAGAGCAAGATTAGCCGTTGGATCTCCTCCGATCGATCTGAGCCGTCCATTGATTCCTATTTAATCAAAAACGCAGCTGCTGCCTTTCTCCTCGTCGCGTCTCCGCCGCACAGTAGCTTCTTCTCCGTTTCTTCACTGTTTTAGCTCATTTTTTTCATCAAAGGAGGCGCGTCCACTCAATCTCCACCTTGGATCGAGTTCTGAGTCTTTGGGGATCGATTCCTTGAAGAATTCTGTCCATTTGCGCTGGAACAGAGGATTTCTTGGGGGTTCCGGCAGTTCTCAGTCCGACTCTTTTCTTCTCAACCACAATCCACTTCCAAGCTTCTGAGCCATTTGTAGGGGTTCTCAGATGAGTTTAGAAGACTCGCAATTCATCATCACAGCTCACCCAATTGAGATGGAGAGAATCGGATCAAAATTCCATCAAGCACAGATTTGAGGCAGAATCCACTTCAGAAATGGATGTCCACTGATTTGCTGAGCCTAGGGGTTCGAAGCCGGCTCTTGATTGACGACCAAGAAGTTCTTGATGCTAGGGAGTGATTGAGTTTAGATTTCTTTGGTTAAATTCGTTTGTTTACCTGTAATTTTAATTACTGCTGTAGTTCTTACTGTTTTCGAATTTTAGATTTGGTTGTTCTCATTTTCTTAATTGTTTAGCTGTAATTTAGTTTCAATCTTCAAGTCGAGTAGTTAAGTAACTTGTGTAGTGATAGATTGCATTTAATTTCAGTTTATTTCTGTTTAAAACCTTGTGTGCCAATTCCTGTTAATGTTTCTGAAATTCTGTTCGTGCGTGCCAGTTTGTTCTGATTTTGCAGCTCTTGCGAATTCAGTTTGTATTTAATTTAGATGCTTGCAATTGAAAACAACATTTAGTTTATTAACTCAATTGATTTGAGTTGTTTAGCAAGCTGAATTTATTTCTGCATTTTGGGTTCAGATTGTTGCATCGAGTTCTGTTTCTGCAAATTGAATCCTATTTCTGCAATACAATCATTCTGTAGCCCTTAGTTCGAATCTGTTTAAGTGTGTATCAGTGAGATTTGAGATGGAATTCTATTGCAATCGAATTTAGTTGTTCTGTCGAGTTTTAGCATCCAATCAGTTTCAGAATTGCTGCACATCAGATTCCATTTCTGCATCTGCTGCCTTCAAGGTTATTTCTGCACAGCAGTTGGTTCGGGATTCTTGTTTCTGATTTCACTAGCTTAGGAATTCTGCAGTCACTTGGTTGTTTCACATCAGTTGCTTGAGATTAGTGTAGATCTGTTTTTGTATCAAGCAACAATTTAACACTGCATGCTTATAATTTCTGAATTTGTAGCAGTTTTCTTTTTGCATCTTAACTTGCAACCGAATTAAGTTGTACCTGAGCTGTAAACACCATTTCTGCCCTTGAGTTTAATTCAGAAGTCTTGCTTTGCATTCAACTTGATTCCTGAAATGTTTGCATTTTAATTCCTGTAATTTCTTCACACTATTTCTGCATTTCTGCCATTCCTTTGTGCATTCAATGTTGCTGAAATTCTGTCCTTGTTCTGCACTTTTGCTTCCGAATCTGATCTCCTTCACTCATTCAAGTATATGCTTAACTATGGGTTTGACTTCCAAGTGAATTGGTCATTTAAACTTAAGAGTTGGCAGTCCACAATTCCTGTGTCAGTAGCAAGAATTTCAGCCCACTAAATCAGTGTTCTTTTGCGTGCCAACTGCGGAAAATCTGCACTTTGAATCAAGTGCAGATTAGGTAGTACTTGGTGCCAAGTTTAAGGTAGTTTGCAGTGAGCTATTGTGTATCAAGTGCATTGGGACTTATCTGAGCTTCCTTACAATTGTTTGATTTAAAATTTGGTAGCTAGCTTGATTTGTGCCAAGTTTGTTTGTTGCTGAAAATTCCTGCCCTGTTTTATTAATTCTTCTAGCAACCTGTTTTGCGAATTTGATATCAAATTTGTGTCCAGACTTTTAGCTTGATTCGGTTTCCATTGGTTGAATTATTAAGTGCCAACTCCTTGTGTAGCTCCCTTAATTGAGTGGCTTAGCTTTTCATTGCATTCTTCTTGTATATTCGAAACCAAAACCCAAATATTTATTTGAAACCCGAAATTCACAAACGACACAAATACAAGCGCGAATCAAATAAACCTCGACTAGCCCCGAGAAAAATACGACCTGTGGCCCCTATATTACATTTTCATGATTTTGATTGTAAAAAGGGTTTCCAGCTTTCATTTCATTTATAAATTCTAAATCTGATGAGCCCATACTTTCGTGACAACTTTAATTAGCTAATTTGGGCCTGTCAAATTTTTGGCGCCGTTGCCGGGGACGCAACTAGTTGATTTGTTTGATTTTTGCTTGTATATTTTTTGACATATCATTGGGTTCTATTTTTTGTTGCTTACTCTTTTGTATACGGGTACTGCTATTTTTTCTTGTTTGTTTTGTGACAGGACTGCCAGTTCAGAATGTTTCCATCTACTTACTAGCAGCCGTGTCAACAATTCCAACAAAATCAACAACCAAATCAGTTTTTTCAGCCTAATTGTCAGCCAAGTCAGCCCTTCCAATTTCAGCAGCCAAGTCAACCAAATTTCCAACAATTTCAGATTGGGCAGCCATCATTTCCTCAATTTCAGCCCAATTTCCAGCCACAAATTCAGCATGGGCAGCCACCATTTCAGAATTTCCAACAACAAAACCAGAATTTTCAGCCCACTCAATTTGAGTTTTCATCACCACAATTTCAACCTCAGATCCAAGATTTTCAGGGCTACAGTTTTCAGCCATCTCCACCACTTGTGAACCAAATATTCAGCAATTTAATCAGTCATTTCATCATTTGAGCACCCACAGTATCCATTTCAGCATTCACAGCTCCTCCTGGACTTCAGCAGCCTATTTTCCATTTCAAGACCAACAGGGTTCCACACTAACCAGGAGTTTGATGATCCTGATTGGGATGAGCTTACACCAAAGGATTAGGAGATGTGTCAACAAATCAACAACAACAGCAAACTTTCAAGAACAACAAACAATGGTTCAAAACGTGCAAGATCGATTGAATCAGATAAAAGCCCAAAGAGCAGAACAATTATCTTCTCAAGCTGCTTGTAATTCTGAGAGCCCCGGAGTTGGTTTTATATCAGTTCAAGGTGACCCTAGTGCATGGCAAAGTCATTCTTCAATTAATCCTGCAAATTTAGTAGAAGAAGAAGAAGAAGAATACATTAAAGTCTGGGCACCTATAGCATGCATTCCTCCGGAGACTCCTATTCAAAATACAATTCCAAATTTTTCAGCTCCAGAAGAAGAAATTGAAGCTCCACAGGACCATTCTAGACTTTTATTTTCTGATGATAGCATTATTGATGGTCCTAATTTTTCTGATACTGTTGTTACAGATATTACAGGAGAAGCATGCAGAGGAGATGATTCCATAGGTGTAGGGGATTGCACTAAGCCCCAGGGACCACCACAAGATACAGAGAATGAACCAGAAAGTGTAGGGACTTGCAGGGTGGAAGCAAGCACCCAAGGATCACCAGTTGAATGTCCACCAGAGCCTGAGGCTGAAGAGGAGCTTGAACATGACCAGGAGGAGACCACAGATACATCTACTATTATAGAACCTTCAGGTATTATCCAGCACGCTCAGGTAAGTATTTCTCCTCTTTCTTCAGAAAAATGCAGTGAGGTACCTAGGGATGACTTTATTGATTCTGATGTATTTATTGATATACCTTGTGTAGAGATTGTTTGTGAAAATCCAATAGAGGTACCAAACATTGATTTTATTGATCATCATGCATTACTTGACACATCCATTATAAATATGAATAGTGAAATAATTTTAGAGGCACCCATAATTGATGTTGTTTTCTATGATGAATCTTTAGATACATCTTTTGTGGATATGACTAGTGAAAATTTCTTAGAAGAGCCTGAAATGGATGTTATTTATTTTGATGAATCTCTTGTTATGTCTTATGCTGAAAATGAATGTGAAAAACTTTTGGAAATGTCTGATATTGATTTGATTGGCTGTGACATATTGCATGATACACCCTTGATAGGAAATAATTGTGAAATTTCTATTGATGAGCCAGAAATTGATTTCTTTATTTGTGATGAGCTCCTGGATGCAAATTTTGTAGAAAATGATTTTGAAAATTTTATTGAGGCACCACAAATTGATTTAATTGGACATGATGCAGATTTGGATTTATTTCATGCAGAAACTGAACTTATATCATTTCTTTCTGACCCTGAACGCTTGAGAGAGGTATTACATGTTTTTGCAGGGTCCAGAAGACTTCAGGAGTGGGTGCTCCAACTGAACAGACTTCAGCCTCCTGGAAGGACTTCTGAAGGGCATCAAGAAGGAGGAGATGATCTGACCTTAATTAAAAGCACTTCATCCCTTGAATGGCTCTTGAACCTGAATCGCCTTAGGCCACCTGAACAAAATTTTGTAAAGTTTAAGTGTGGGGGAGCCCGAATTCACTCAGCTACCCATGTTCCTCCACTACCAAGATGGAGGCTACTTTTGGATCGACTCCGTCCACCAGAATAAAGGGGAGTTTGATTTTTCTTCTATTTTCTTTTATTTCATTTTTCATTTTCATACTTCCTAGAATTAGAATTTTCCTTTGAACTGAGTCCTTGTAAATAAATGCATGTTATTTCTTTTGTCACTTTTTCTTGCATGAGTAGAAATAAATGTATCCCTTTATGTTATCTTCATAGCATTTTAGAGCCTTTTGAAAATAAATTAAATTTGGTTGTTAAAACTTAGGGTTTGAGCTAATGGATGAAATCTTAGATACTTGAGTACTACTTGCTTTAGATTCTTAATTGAGGACTTGGGATGAATTATTTTTACCTAGTGAGAATTAGCCTTATATTTGTGATACATACATGTTATTGTACTCTAGAACTTGCTTAGGTTCTTTCAAAATCATATTTCAATGATTGGATCACATCTATAGAAGCTAATCACTTTGTTTACCTTTCCATATCCATTTAAAAAAAAAACATGTTCATTCCATTTTTCTCTACTTATTTCTTACTCTTACCCTCACTTTTCATTGGACTTGTTGTTTGGAATGTTTCTTGATGTTATTTTGCCCGAGACGGACAAAGTTTTAAGTGTGGGGGAGTGATTAGTGATTTGGAAGCAATTTCGTTTCGGAATTTTTTTTTTTGCAATGGAAGGATGGAAACAATCACATTTTGAGTGAGTTGGATTGCCAAGAATGCGCAAGGGAGATGGAAGCAATTGGAGATCTTGTTTCCTTATCATATTTTGAAGATCCAAGTGGCATGGTGTGACAATGAAAATTTTTCTGCAAGAAGAAACAAAGGCACGCAAAAGCAAAAAGAAAGCAAAAGTTCGTGCCAAAATGAAGTTATCTTGGGTCCGGAGATGGATTGGATCAAGAATTGGGGAGCTGAGGAAAAAAAAATGGAAGAGGATGTACAATTCAATTGCAAAGAACCTATGGAAAGAGTCTAAAAAAAAAAATCAGCAAGTGGATGATTGTTAAACCCAAAATGGAATGGTAAAAGAAGTGGTCAAGAGATTGAATACAAAAGAAAGAAATTCAAAGAAGGAGAGATTGTTTCGGTATCACTTGAATTCAATGGGCATAGACACAGTTAGTATCCATCTAAATCCAATTTTGGATGTTGAAAATCAGTGATGTAGTGCCAAATTGAGTGAAGCATTTTGAAGAAGATTTCGGCAATGAAAAAGCAAAATGGCACGCAAGCAAAAGCAAGGATGTGCCATAGAAAAAAATCAGTAAAGCTTGGACTTGCAGCTGTATCTAGCATTGGAAATCAGTAAACTTTGTATCAAAGAGAATTGAAGCTGTACCATCTGAAAACAATCTGAATTTGCAGCAGGAAAATCTGAAACATGGCAGACATTTGTGCCAAATCAGAGGAAGGAAGGAATTCTGTGCAAGGTGAAGCTGAAAATCAGAGGAAGGAAGCTGTGCCAAGTTCAAATGTGCCGAAATTGATCAACTTGAAAACTGTAATCTGCGAGAGCTGAATGTTAGAGCTGATGAATGAAGAATAAAAGCTGGAAATTCGAAACTGCATTGCAATGGGGAGTTCAATGAGAAATATTGGTATGCAAGGAAGAGGAAGTAAAAATCTGCTATTTGGAGCTGCCATTTCTTTATGCCAATATGATGATCAGTCCACTTGAAGCACTTGAGGAGGGAGTTGATCAGATTTGAAAGCTGAAAAATAGTGTGCAGATCAGTGATGGGAGTGAGCTGAAATGATACAATTTGAGCTGTTTTGAATGGAAACTAATGAAAGGTTGCTGCCAAATGCTAGCATATGAACTGAAGCTGAGTGAAAGCTGATACAAGCTGGAAAGAAGCTGAAAAATCTGAATTGCAGCAAAAGGAGAGCTGCTGTGGGCAGTTAACAAATGAAAGGAAAAATCTGAGAAAAGCTGGAATCTGAAGACAAGTTGAAGAAAAGCTGAATTGAAGCTGAAAAATCAGTAACATGTTGCTACACTCTGATGTGAAGCTGCAAAGTGCTGAAGAATCCATGAAAAGCTGCTGTAAATTTCTGCATTCGAAAAGAATCAGTGGGAAAAGATAGTAAGGCAGTTTTATACCAATTTCCAATTGAATTCATGCTTTCTAAATCAGAAATACCTGGCTGCCTTCAAACCGAACTTGCAGAATGATTTTTGATTGCACTTTGATTGCACTAAACTTCTTGGGAGCAGAATTTTTGAGGAAGCAGTTTAAATGCTCCACTAATCCTAAATACCAACTGAATTGAAGAAATTAGAGTGTTGCAAGATCTGATATGCTCCAGCTAAGACCAATTGCAGAAAAGAAAAAAAAAACAGAACACAGTTTGAAGAGAAATCAGAAAAAAAAAAAGAGAGAAACAAGAGCAAGTTGGCACACCATTGACTTGGCACCATAAATCAGTGAAGATTTCTCTCATCCGAATTAAAAGCTTTGCTCCACTATATTTCTGACCCTGCTAGAGAGAAAGGAAGAGAGGAAAAATCAGAAAGAGAAGAAAGAAGAAAAGATAGCAAGCAAGGTGGGAAATTGGCACAAAGGGACTAGTGAGGAATTTTCATTGAATTTTTGAAGGGCAAGGCAAAAGTTTTACTCCATCAAACATTTGAGCACATTAGAGGACTGACAAGAAGGCAAAGTTCATTGGAGACATCCTCAAGCACTCAAGTCTTCTACTTTATCAATTTTCTATTTCCTTGATTTTTACTCCATTTCTTATCATTTTCCATGTTTACACTTGTTTTTATAGATGTTGATCCTAATCATGATAAATGGTAGAGAGTAGATAATAAGCAAGCCTATGGTAGTGCAAGAAGCATATGTGTAAGAGTGAGCTCCACTTCCATCATCAAGTTAGAAATTAAGAAGAGAGCCACCAATATTTTCCTTGAAAGGCTAGAGATTTAAATTCATCTCAATGACTCATGATAGATGAAAAGGCCAAGTTGTTGATTTAAGGACAAGATAGTAATCCATAGAGCTTAGATTTATGAGAATTGGCAACCCTAGGTAATTTCTTTTCAATTGTTTCTAATTATGCTTAAGAAAGCCTAAGGGATACTTATTTAGTTGTTTCGCGAGACGCTCAAGGTTAAGTGTGGGGGAGTTGATAAGTACCATTTTTGTTGATTATTTTAGATGTTAAAATCCATGTTTGACTCATATTTTTATTGATTAATTGTGAAATTGCCCTAGGTTTTAGGATTTACCTTTATTTTGGACTTAATTGTAAATTTGCATTAAATTGGATTAATTGGCCACTAAATTTTGGATTTATTTTTGTAGGCACCAAAGGATCCTGGACCTAGGGCATACTGGGTCAAACCTGAGTCAGATGTGAACCGGATCGAATTATCAAGCCTACGATTAATCCGGGCCGTCCGATTCAAAAGCGGCTAGATCTGAGCCATCCGGGACGATCTGAAGCAATCCGAGCTAGGGTTAGGGTTGATCAAGCTCTATGATCAAGATCTGAAGGTTTCATCCCAATCAGAGCTAGATCAACCGTTGGATCAAGCAAGGAGGGCTCTAGAGCGTCCATTCACAGATTGAGTTGATCTGGACCATCCGTTGCACATCTGGAGGATCCGAGCTACCACAAGGCAGATCCTGACCCCAGATCATCATCATAAAAGTTTGGCTTCAATCAGAGCAAGATCAGCCGTTGGATCTCCTCCGATCGATCTGAGCCGTCCATTGATTCCTATTTAATCAAAAACGCAGCTGCCTTTCTCCTCGTCGCGTCTCCACCGCACAGTAGCTTCTTCTCCGTTTCTTCACTGTTTTAGCTCATTTTTTTCATCAAAGGAGGCGCGTCCACTCAATCTCCACCTTGGATCGAGTTCTGAGTCTTTGGGGATCGATTCCTTGAAGAATTCTGTCCATTTGCGCTGGAACAGAGGATTTCTTGGGGGTTCCGGCAGTTCTCAGTCCGACTCTTTTCTTCTCAACCACAATCCACTTCCAAGCTTCTGAGCCATTTGTAGGGGTTCTCAGATGAGTTTAGAAGCCTCGCAATTCATTATCGCAGCTCACCCAATTGAGATGGAGAGAATCGGATCAAAATTCCATCAAGCACAGATTTGAGGCAGAATCCACTTTAGAAATGGATGTCCACTGATTTGCTGAGCCTAGGGGTTCGAAGCCGGCTCTTGATTGACGACCAAGAAGTTCTTGATGCTAGGGAGTGATTGAGTTTAGATTTCTTTGGTTAAATTCGTTTGTTTAGCTGTAATTTTAATTACTGCTGTAGTTCTTACTGTTTTCGAATTTTAGATTTGGTTGTTCTCGTTTTCTTAATTGTTTAGCTGTAATTTAGTTTCAATCTTCAAGTCGAGTAGTTAAGTAACTTGTGTAGTGATAGATTGCATTTAATTTCAGTTTATTTCTGTTTAAAACCTTGTGTGCCAATTCCTGTTAATGTTTCTGAAATTCTGTTCGTGCGTGCCAGTTTGTTCTGATTTTGCAGCTCTTGCGAATTCAGTTTGTATTTAATTTAGATGCTTGCAATTGAAAACAACATTTAGTTTATTAACTCAATTGATTTGAGTTGTTTAGCAAGCTGAATTTATTTCTGCATTTTGGGTTCAGATTGTTGCATCGAGTTCTGTTTCTGCAAATTGAATCCTATTTCTGCAATACAATCATTCTGTAGCCCTTAGTTCGAATCTGTTTAAGTGTGTATCAGTGAGATTTGAGATGGAATTCTATTGCAATCGAATTTAGTTGTTCTGTCGAGTTTTAGCATCCAATCAGTTTCAGAATTGCTGCACATCAGATTCCATTTCTGCATCTGCTGCCTTCAAGGTTACTTCTGCACAGCAGTTGGTTCGGGATTCTTGTTTCTGATTCACTAGCTTAGGAATTCTGCAGTCACTTGGTTGTTTCACATCAGTTGCTTGAGATTAGTGTAGATCTGTTTTTGTATCAAGCAACAATTTAACACTGCATGCTTATAATTTCTGAATTTGTAGCAGTTTTCTTTTTGCATCTTAACTTGCAACCGAATTAAGTTGTACCTGAGCTGTAAACACCATTTCTGCCCTTGAGTTTAATTCAGAAGTCTTGCTTTGCATTCAACTTGATTCCTGAAATGTTTGCATTTTAATTCCTGTAATTTCTTCACACTATTTCTGCATTTCTGCCATTCCTTTGTGCATTCAATGTTGCTGAAATTCTGTCCTTGTTCTGCACTTTTGCTTCCGAATCTGATCTCCTTCACTCATTCAAGTATATGCTTAACTATGGGTTTGACTTCCAAGTGAATTGGTCATTTAAACTTAAGAGTTGGCAGTCCACAATTCCTGTGTCAGTAGCAAGAATTGCAGCCCACTAAATCAGTGTTCTTTTGCGTGCCAACTGCGGAAAATCTGCACTTTGTATCAAGTGCAGATTAGGTAGTACTTGGTGCCAAGTTTAAGGTAGTTTGCAGTGAGCTATTGTGTATCAAGTGCATTGGGACTTATCTGAGCTTCCTTACAATTGTTTGATTTAAAATTTGGTAGCTAGCTTGATTTGTGCCAAGTTTGTTTGTTGCTGAAAATTCCTGCCCTGTTTTATTAATTCTTCTAGCAACCTGTTTTGCGAATTTGATATCAAATTTGTGTCCAGACTTTTAGCTTGATTCGGTTTCCATTGGTTGAATTATTAAGTGCCAACTCCTTGTGTAGCTCCCTTAATTGAGTGTCTTAGCTTTTCATTGCATTCTTCTTGTATATTCGAAACCAAAACCCAAATATTTATTTGAAACCCGAAATTCACAAACGACACAAATACAAGCGCGAATCAAATAAACCTCGACTAGCCCCGAGAAAAATACGACCTGTGGCCCCTATATTACATTTTCATGATTTTGATTGTAAAAAGGGTTTCCAGCTTTCATTTCATTTATAAATTCTAAATCTGATGAGCCCATACTTTCGTGACAACTTTAATTAGCTAATTTGGGCCTGTCAGACGCCAGTCAAGCCGTCAACACATCCCATCTGTGTGACCGAGTGGGTAGGGCTGTGACAACTGTACCACTCCAACAACAACAATAATACCACATAAGGCGTGGTTGAGTGGACAGGATGCTGGGGAGTCTACACTCCAGACCCCTATACCTAGGGGGAGCTATCACAGCTACAAAATATCCCTCAAAAATAAACAACGGTGAGGGTGAGCCACCAACAACTCATCCCTCTAAAAACAACGGTGAGGGTGTCACTGTTTGGCATAACAGGACAAACACTCGCACTCTAATAACTACCACGATAACAAGTGGTTGAGTGAATCGAGCAACAATATGACTAACGACGGCCTAACTAAATGTAAGCCTAACAGTCGTTAGTATGCAACGTGCAAGTATGGTGCATGATATACGATGCACGAACAACCGGAGAAACTACGATGCAATAAAAATCCAACAAGTAAAACATGCATCGATACAACCAACCAGAAACCGAAAACCAACGATTATGCACCTACACTACTAGGTAGGGTATTTTCTAATGTCAAATAAACCTAATTGTGTTTTTATGAACTTCTAAGTGCTCATGTACAAACAGCACTTTACAGAACAGAAAACCAATAGTGGACTGTACAGATACGAATTTGAGAATACTCGAAGATCAACGAAGAATAAGTCTCAACGGCGATTTTTAAATAACGACAAAGAACAAGGTCAAGCAACCTATAAGACATTAATTAGCCATGCTTAAAGGTAAAAGAACTACTCGAGTACAAAGGAGAAATACCCGCCTTTTATTTGAAGAATTCCGTAAACGAGGACTTTCTACGATCAATCGAACAAGTCCAACTCAAGGTCCTGTATTAAGGACACAAATTTAGCTAATTATAAAATAAATAAATTAGCTAAATAAAAATACTAACATTATTAAGACAGATCCTAATTACAACATATATTTAATTAAAACCCCAACTAACAACCATGTCCTTCTTAACCTAACTTCCAAATTTGAAAACAGAGCTTCCAACATGACAAGAACAAACAATTAACATATTAACCATGTCCTAATCAAGAACGAATCCATGATCAAAATACCCACTGTCAAAGTATTTGGAATGGCAGTTTGCTTCAACATAATTAGAGCTCACAGCACCTTACAATACTCACATAATAAGACTTGAATGCGAACTTTCATCAACCAAAACTTTCATCAACCAAAGCCGAACACAAGCTATTTCAATTCAACATTACCACTGCCAACCATCCATCCAAAAGAAAAACCTAATTTTTATCAAACTCATAGTGATCCAAGAACTAGATAGAACTTCAAATCAATCTCATGGTAGAATAAGGAAAACAAACCCTAATTTAGATTCCATACTTGATTGGTGGTCGGCGGTGGATCAAAGAAGTCACGACAAGGGCTTACCAAGACAGAATCGGGTGGCTGAAATCACGTGGATGAAGAAGAGAACCGTCCACTTGGCGTTGGAGTCTCTCGCGTGGGCATTGGAGTCTCTCGCGTGGAGGAGGCGATCACGCAAAGTAACAGGAGGCTAGGGTTCACAATGGAGTGGCGTCGGCTTGCTCTGCTCGTGCGCACCGGAGAAGGAAACAGAAAGGAGAGGCTGGGGCGGCCACCGGCGTCTCCCGGACTGCGGTGTCGGGCAGAACTGAAAGGGACGGCGTCGGGCGAGAAGGGATGTGTCGGGGAGAAGAAAACGGCGAAGAGGCGAGAGGGGATTGGGTGAATGCGGGGAGTTAGGGCTTTAGGCGGTTTTAATATAGTTTTTGGCATCTTGCAAACAAACCCAACAAATTTGGAAAAATCGCAACTAGGCCCCTAACTTTCAAAAATTCACCTTTTCAACCCTATAAAATTCGGTATTTAACATACCATATGTAAACAACCACACAATTTCCTGAAATAGGCTCCAAGTGATACAAAGGACTGATGCCCTCAAAGTGCAAGTTCAGTTCATAATCATCCTGAAATACCTCATGATCTAAAATAATTGGCAAGTTCCTTCCATTTTCAAGAGCACGCTTTGAATAACAATATAGCATGTGCAACGATTTTGGCACACTTGATGGCCAAGTTTGGTTGTTTCCTACACGGGCAGTTTTCTTCATTTGAGGCTTTGAACAATTAGAAACGTTAGCTTTTTAGATAGGTGCAATACTAAATAATTTTACAAATAATTACTTTGATGTAACGACCCTCTCTTGCTAACTTTGACCTTATAGGGCCGTTACGTTGACTTTACTGTAGGGTCAGCCAAAATAAAAAAAAATAATTTTATTAGCTTTGCCAGGATTTGACCCCTAGACCTCTTAGTTGCAAGACTGAAGCACTAACAATCAACCCTACTAGACTTTCTAATTTACACTGTCACCAGTCGACTAATATCTTGCCAGTCGATTGCACCTGGGTTTCACTCGGCCGAATGTTTCTATTCCCTCGACCAGTCAACTGATACCTTCATCAGTCGACTGATACTCCAGGAACAGCAGTTTCCAGGTTTCGGAAACACTGATCAAGTGTACTTATACATCCCATTTCGACTACCCAACAAATAGAAGGCCATAATCATACAACCCATCATAATTGGACTCAATCAAACTCCATTTAGCATGCATATCAACTTCAAATCATGACAACTCAACTTAAAGTCTTTTGCAGAAATGAAACTTCTAAGATGACCCATAAATCATAAACTCAAGAAAACTAATAACATTCTATTGTTTAGAGCTTGGAACATTAACAACTTATCCCGAAGGATCTCATTCCACCGTTCCACCACCACAGGCACCAACCATCCATCCCGTAGCCTCCTTACCCTATATCTTTTCTTTACCTTTATCTACAATAAAAGGATGCAACTATAAGCAATTTGATTAGTAAGTAGATACCTAACTCACAAAACATGCATTCGATATGAACATGCTTATACTTACTTTAAAACATGCTTGTAACTGAAAATGTCATTCTTCAACATGAAAGATGCCCATGAATACATTTGTAATAATTGCTTACATTAGGAAGAAACTTTGCTTTAAATGAATACTTGTTATGGAAAAACTTGAAACTTATTTTATACTTCATATACTTCAAAATAATAAACATCCTTCATTGGGCCCGGCATAGTACCAATGCGCGCATCCCTAAAAGGTTTTGGGGTAGCTAGCCACCGAACCCTAATAGAGCATCTACTAGCTCGCCTAGTTTTAAGGGCCTTGTGCCCGGTACATGCCACTTAGAAAGTAATATATTTAACTTGTACTCATGCTTATACTTAACTTGCTTAACTTAGCACATATCTTGCACATCGGAAGTAGGGTTCCCAAAACTTGCTTTTGGGACTTCTTAAAGCCTTGGTCTTGAACTCCTCAAGGCACCTTGCGTGCCATGGTCCCAAAACTTGCTTTTGGGCAATTCAAGACCTCGATTTTCATCCCGTACATTCCATCGAACACCTTGCGTGCCAAAATCCCAAAACTTGCTTTTGGGGCAAAACAAGACCGTGGTCTTGCTATACTAGGATTACATCATCAAAAGACTTAGAATCATGTTTAGAACTACACAAAACTACTTTTATTGCAGGTGAGTGATCTACTTACTTCCTTACGCATAGAACTCACTATACCGACGTAGGATCTAGCGTGGTACTCCTCGTCCACTTCCTTCGCACACTCCGAATCTTGGGCGCAAGAAAAGAAGAGGAGAAACCCTAGTTCTTTTCTTGTTTTCGGCAAGGAAGAAGAAGAATGAGAAAACTCTTGGTTTTCTCTTCTTCTATTCCTTTATATACTATGTGGAAGTTGAACCATCTTCCATAAGGACGCTTAATATTACTTATCTAAAATCGATTCCATTTTGCAATAAGATGATTATTATCCCAGTTGGAATCCTATAATTATCCCTTAACGCAGGTCGCGGGTTTGAGTCCTTACTCCTAACCCTTTAAAAGAATTTTTTTGTTTATTTTGGAAAAATTATGAAAAATTTAGTTGTTACATTTGAAATATTAGCTTAGATGTACCTCCTGTCGTAGCATTAGCAAGTGTTTTGGCCAAGCCACATGTGTTCCAACAGCATCACCAATAGTTTCACATTCATTGGGAATTGGAATTGGCAAACGTGCTGATTTTTGAATTGCTTCATCGAGGGAAACACGCATACAATTCTTGGGTAATGGAATACCATGGATAAAGTGATTAACTCCATTGGCCATAATAACTGTTCCATATGCAACAATGTCTGCGCTAGAATCTAATGTCAAAATCACTGATTTATCCTAAAAGATAAATAGATGTGTCATTGAATTGTACTAACTCTGTATTTCAGTAATATATATAACCATAATAACTTATATACCTGTAAAGCAAATGCTTTGTCCACAACTTCCACTTCGACATCATTAAACTCTTCATGAGGGGAAATCTTCTCAGTTTTCATTTCATTATCATTTTGTTGAGGTATCTTTACCGAGCAACTGCCTTTGTCATCAATATCACTTCCCCATGCACCATTTTTGTAGACAATTGCTTCAAGTTTTTGAATACGTACATCTTGTTCTTGAATTAATTTTTTAGCCTCCACCAACTCTCTCTTTTGCTCAATGATTAGCTCTCTGTCAACATCGTCAGTCTTCCATTTTCCACCAATACTAAAGAATAATGTTGGAGTAATATGACCTCCAACACCCCTCACACGCCACCATGTTCTTTTGAATTGAGTGCTTTGGTAAGAATATCTTCTTTTACCTCTTTTATTTCCAATGTACCCTGACGTTTCTATTGTATGTAATCATCCTATCATCCAAATGAAAAAATAAACTAGTTTGTAAGATTTCATTGAAATACAATAATTGATTTTTATGTATAATTTCTCACAATCTTGTCTATTGTTTGTTTTAACTCTTGGCCATCGAATTTCCCTTCTTTATTGACCCTTCCTTTCTTCCAAATAATAGCTCTATTGATTTCATCATCTTCACATAATTCATTTGCCTAAGAACAAGAACAATTGAATGATGTATGGCAACTAAGAATGGTTATAAATGCAGCAAAAAAACTATTGTTATAAGCATTTCACGATGCTAATAAGAAAAAGAACAGTCTAGTATTATGAGAAATTTTGAAATATACATACTATTTCTTCAGCATATTGTGCATAGCCTTTACGAGCAAGGCGATGAGGGTATATGTTTTTCTTCCTTTTTTCCTTTTGTTGATCACTTAGTTTCTAGTCAAGTAAAGCATATGTAAACAAATCAAATTTACTGATTCGTCAATTGTCTTAAAGTCTACTTACTTATTTTGAAACAACGGAAAGCTAAACTTACAATGAAGTCATCAGATAATCGACTAAGGACAAAAGACATCCAATCATCTCTTATAAGACCATAGCCACTTGGTGGTTCATACAACTCTTTGGGTTTGCCAGCCTTGTTTGAAATGAATGTCTGAGTGAGATGGGATTTAAACTGACGCCACTTATTACTTGCTGAAATCAAACATCCCTTCTTCCATATTGAGGGATCATCATATGTCAACTATAAAACATAAATACAGTCAAAAATATCATATAACATAAAATATATTGTACTAACATTTGAACAAACACACAACTTACTTTAACCGATTCCCATATCAAATCTTTAACTTCATTTGGAACTTTCTTCCACGTCTTGTAAGTTATCTTGACCTTTTCTCGAGCAAGCAAGCCAATGTAACTTTGCATTTCAACAGCAACTTCTCTCACTGGTTGTCCGAGTTTATTGAATCTTACCTCCTTTCGAATTCCTTGAACCCTTTGTTTAGTAAGCTTACCCAGATGGGTACGACCTCTAGATGTTCTTGTTGTTTGAGTGTCAGTAGATTTGTCCTCATTTCCTTCAAAACCTTTATTAGTGGATGTAGATGGAATTTTTTCTTTGCCCTTCCCAACCATTGCAAGCTGTCATTAGCAATAGAAATTTAGAACAATTGAACTGAGAGCTACTCGAATAAGTACTATTGAAAACATAAAATTGAACAAATTAAACTGATGCAATTTTGTCATCTGAAACCCTGCCCAACCATTGCAAGCCTCAATAATACACTGCATTTTCACAAAAGGTGACATCAAATTTGGTTTCGCATAAATGAATTCATAAAAGCCTTCATAATTTAACATCATGTTCATTAGAAGATAAGAAGTTGCAACAACCCAAGACAAACTTTTAAGTGAATAATGCATAAGAAACTCTGCAAATTAAACATATATCAACACTGCAAAATATAATTTGTTAAACATGCTCGACCCAAGTCCCATCACAATCTTCGCGAAGGCATGGGGGTTCATTGTCATCTACTCCGTCAACATCCATTGATGGTAACCCTCTGGTAAAAGATTGATAGTGCATTATAATGTCTTCTAGTTCATCCTCATTTGCATTTTCAAATGACTCTAGATCTCTACTAGGAGTTTGCAAGTACAATGCTCCATACGGGATCTTGAGGATCTTGAATGTAAAATAATTGCTTTGCTTGACTTCCCAAGATAAAAGAATCTGATTTGAATCCAATTCTGTTCAGATTTACCAACGTGAAACCAAGATCATCTATTTTAATATCATTATTATTCTCCACCCAATTACATTTGAACAATGGAATTTGAAATTGATGGTAATCGAGTGACCATATTTCTTCAATAACTCCATAGAAAACCATGTCAGACACAATTGGATTTTTATCCTTGGCACTAGCAACTTGCATTGTCTTTGCAACTAGCTTACTCTAGAGTTTTGAGTAACTCGTACATCATCACGTTCTTTTGTAGCGTAAGTAACCCCATCAATCAAATAACTAGAATACTTTAACACTTTCTTGCTAGGTCCGCGTGCTATCCACTTCAATCTTTCAGATATTTGAAGGGTGGAATGGTCTAGTCCATGTTCAATCTATATTTAACAATATAATAAAATTTATATTTTTTGTAAAATAGAAAGAGTTGTATGTATGCTAATAGATAGTATTTTTGGAGCGTACCATATCATGCAACCATTTAATAAATTTTAGATTATGCTCATCTTGTAACCACTTTTTGGACTTAGCTTTTTGAGGAAATCTTGCTTTCAACTCCACCATGTGTGTCCTAATGGAATTATTTGAAATAAACAAACCAATAGATTATTGTATTCAAGTAGCCTGAAAGTATTGAAAAGTTGGAGATCTTACTCGATATAAGGATCAATCTCATCATCATTCGCCAATACGTAACAGTGTGCTTGCTGTAACTCATCATGCCTAGCTGCAAGCACTACTGCTCCTGATAAAGGCTTAGTATATTCTACTTTGCGCTGCTTTGATGGTATCCCAATTGTGTGGAAATTAGATAGATAATCTGAGCAAAATTCTACAGCCTCTTCAGCAATATAACATTCAGCTATACATCCTTCAGGCCGATTGTGATTGCGCACATAACCTTTCAAAATCTTCATGTATCTTTCAAATGGGTACATGTGTCTATACCAAACGGGTCCACACAATTTGACCTCCCGCTCAAGATGAACAGTTAAATGAATCATTATATCAAAAAATGAAGGGGGGAAATACTTTTCAAGCAAACACAATATCATCACAATCTCTCTTTACAAGTCATCCAACTTTAAGACGTCTATTACTTTACTATATAAACCATTGAAGAAGAAACACAATCGAGTGATAGTATCTCTGACATGTTTTGGTAATACACCACGAATGACCACTGGAAGCAATTGTTGCATTAAAGTGTGATAGTCATGTGACTTAAGGCCAACAAGTTTCAAATCCTTCATCGACTCAAGGTTTTGAACATTAGATGAGTAACCTTCAGGGACCTTTATTCCCCACAAAGAATTACAAATACTTCTTTTCTTTTCTTTGCTTAGAGTGTGACAGGCAGCTGGCAGAAAAGTTCTCTTCTTCCCAATCTTTGGTGCCAATTCAGTCCTTAAATTCATTTCCAGAAGGTCTAATCTTGCTGCAACTCCATCCTTTGTTTTTCCTGGAATGTCAAGTAACGTACCAATGAGATTTTCACAAACATTTTTTTCAATGTGCATGGCATCAAGAACATGGCGAACATGTAGGTCTTTCCATTACTCAAGTTCAAAGAATATTGATTTTTTTCCAGCATGTTTCTCCATCATTCCTCTTTGATTGTAGCTTGCTGTTGATTTTTCCCAAATCAAAATTAATTCTTTCAACTCTTTCCAAAACTTCATGGCCACTCAATGGATTTGGTGCAAGGTTAAACTCTTGCTTCCCATTAAATGCCTTCTTTTGCCTTCGATATGGATGACTTAAAGGTAGAAACTTTCTATGGCTTGTATATGATATTTTCCTACTATTCTTCAACCTTGTCGAGTAAGTATTTTCTACACAAATAGGACAAGCATGATATCCCTTCACAACACATCCTGACATATGTAACGCCCGCCCTTATATCTACTCTCGAGGCGGGGTTACGTACAACTCAATCATATAGTAATATTTTTTTTTCTATTTCTATCTCCTAGCATGACATTAAAACAACAATGCAAGGGCTTAAGAGAACTAGGTACTAAGCATGCTTGCAAAAATTATTAAGTGACATTATATAACATGATAGGTTCACATATTATTTCACACCATAATATAATCCAATAAATCAAGTATATGAAAATTCCAAGTGTAACTATTATCATGCAATATCAATCCTAATCACTATCATTCATTGTCAAGGAGCATAACATAAGCATAAATATGTAGATATAGAAATCTTTCTTCCCGAGCCACCACCCCACACATCTTCAGCCTCCTGCCTCTTCCTTCCATTTAAGTGTTATCTGCAGCATAAGACAACACATAAACTAGTAAGCACAATGCTTAGTAAGGATCCTGTCCTACTCGCAAAATCCGTGCGAAAGAATATAACATGTACACATAATTAATCATAAGTATAAGTTCATCAAAGCATATCAAACATCTAAGTTTCTAAGCATGCAGTATCAAGTACCATAAGCATACTCTTCACATATAACAAATGTTTTCAATGAATGTTTTCAAAACAATTCCATAATGGTATTACTTAAAAATACATCCATATCATATTGGGCCCTGTTGTGTACCAACTATCGCGCGGAAACTATTGCGCGTTCCCTAATGAATTGGGGTAGCGAGCCACCAAGTCATTAGAGCAGGACCTTTCCGTCCTACCGGAGCCACGTTAACATGCACCCCAGATTTATTTAACGACCCCCTTACGAGTCGGGTACACAACTTAAAAGTAAAATACTTATCATGCTGTTACATATATGCTAAGGAATACTCCATATTCACTCTTATGGGACACACCACTCTTCAAGGGTGCTCATGATCCCGTAGGGACACACCACACAACATAAGGGGTGCTCTTGATCCCATACTTATTTGAGTATCCCTTCAAGCATTTTAACATATCACATGCAATTTCATAAGTGTGCCCCATGGGCTATAAGGCATGCTCATACATACATCATATTTCATGCATGTCCATACATACATCATATTTCACACATGTTCATACATACATCATATTTCATACTTGTTCATACATGCATCATATTTCATACATGTTTATACATACATCATATTTCATACTTGTTCATACATATATCATATTCCATACATGTTCATACATACATCATATTTCATACATGCACATACATATTATTTTGCTAAACATAATCATGTCCCGTAGGGTAGTTTAGCCTTCGCATATTATTCATGCAACTTATTAAACATAAAGCATATCATGAGATAATTATACAACCCTAAACCTTAGTCCTTCTAGGGTTGGCCGAAACTTAAGCATAGGGAAAATTAGGGTTTGAACTAAATATTCTCACATACATTCATACAAACACCTTATATACACTATCTTACAATACATTAAACATGGATATATTTTAGGATAATTCAACCCTCACTAACCCCTTTTTTCCTAGGCCTTGGCCGAAACTCATCCAAGTTCTAAACCCTATGTTATGTTTACAACACATTGAAGGATACATATACACATATACTCTAAGTGCTAAGAGGTTTACTTATGTAACAAAAAGGAACCAAAAGCCTTCCCCAAGGGGGGTGGCCGAAACTCCTTCAAGAACAAAACCCTACAATTTTGTTCATAACACCATGAAGAAAAACACATATACATATACCTTAAGTTCCAAAGGTCTACTCATGTATCAAGGGGTAACCAAGGTACCCTTTTTGGGTGTTGGCCGAAACCTTCACAAGGGTGTAACCCTAGGTTTTGTTCACAACAATTTGCATAAACCACATATACATATATCCTAAGTTCCAAAAGTCTACTCATGTAACCAAAAAGGAACCAAGGCCTTCCCTCAAGGGGGTGGCCGAAACCTTCCAAGGGTGAAACCCTAGTTTTTTCTTCCTTTTGTTCATGCCATCATGAAGAAAATTATCACACATACATACTCTAAGTCTCAAAAGTCTTCTCATGTATCAAGGAAAGAACCAAGGCCTTCCCCTAAGGGGGGTGACCGAAACATACAAAGGGGAAAAAGTCCCCATTTCCTAAAACAATCAAGGAGAAAACATACTATAACTATTACACTGCAGGCGAGGGGATACTTACATCCTTTCGCTTGATTTCTACTTCTCTAAGATCTTAAGGTGCCCTTGGTTGAAGGAAGGTGAGTATTTCCCTTATTTGCCTTCTCTTAGCAATCTTGGCCCTAGTAGAAGGCAAGAACCTTAAAGGGTTCTTCTTCCTTCCAATTCCCTAGGGTTAAAACCCTAGGGTTTACTTTTCGAAAATGGAGAGGGAGAAGAAGAGAATTTCGGTGATGAGGGGAGGAAGAAGAAGAGAAAGAGGAAGTTATTCCAACTTCCCTTATTTATACTTTTCTCATGAAAAGACATGTCTCTTCACCTCCCTAGTTTTTAACAAGCATATTTCTTATTCCCTCTACAAGAAACATTGCTTGGTTCATTGGTTATGACATGGTGAGTGCAACTAGGAGGTTCAAGGTTCAATCCTTGCTTCCTCCTTTTTATCACATTTTGCACTAATCCATATCAAAGCCCATTAAGCCAAGCCCATCATGAAATTTCATAATATTAATTATATTCCATGATTTCACAATATTTTCATAATATTTCATGATAATATTTCATATTTATGAATTCATATATTTCATAATATTCTATGATAATATATCATGAATTTCATAATATTTCATATTTATGAATTCATAATATTTCATAATATTTCATGATACTATTTCATGAATTCCATAATATTTCATATTTATGAATTCATAATATTTCATGATAATATTTCATATTTATGAATTCATATATTTCATAATATTCTATGATAATATATCCTGAATTTCATAATATTTCATATTTATGAATTCATAATATTTCATAATATTTCATGATACTATTTCATGAATTCCATAATATTTCATATTTATGAATTCATAATATTTCATAATATTTCATGATAATATATCATGAATTTCACAATATTTCCTATTCATGAATTCATCTATTTCATAATATCTCATATGGGAAATTTTGGGGCGTTACAACATATTCCCATATGCAGGAAAATCATTGATTGTCCATAGCAAAACAGCTTTAAGAGAGAAACTTTCTTTTCGATATGCATCATATGCTTCAACACCTTTATCCCATAAACATTTTAGGTCGTCAATGAGAGGTGCTAAGTAAACATCAATCTCATTTCCTGGTTGTCTAGGACCAGATATCAATAAAGTGGGCATAACAAATTTTCTCTTCATACACAACTATGGTGGAAGATTGTATGTGATCATTAAAATTGGCTAACAACTATATGCAGAACTCATCAAACTGTGGGGATTGATCCCATCTACTGATATAGCCAATCTCAAATTTCTTGGTTCAGAAGAAAAATCTGGCCACATACGATCAACTAATTTCCAAGAAGGTGCATCAGCTGGATGACGTAAGTATCCATCATGAATTCTTTTATCAGCATGTCATGTTAACTCCTTGGATATCGCCTTATTCCGAAACATTCTTTTAAATCATGGAATAGGTGAGAAATACCACAAGACCTTTGCAGGAACTCCTTCTTTTACGTTAGATTTGTCGCTCAACTTCCACCTTGATGTCCCACAAATAGGGCAATTGGCAAAATCGTCGTACTCTTTCCGATACAAGATACAATCATTAGGACAAGCATGAATTTTGACATAATCCATCCCTAATGCACGTAAGATTTTCTTTGCGTCATACATAGATAAAGGCAATTCATTGTCATCTGGAAGCATTTCTCCAAACAAACTAAGTATATCGGTAAAACTTTTATCACTCCAACTATATTTTGCCTTCAAGTTAAATAATTGGAAAGTCTCTGATTTCTTCAGTAATCATGGATGGAACTCTGCCAAATTGAGAAGCTCGGTCCCAAATCACATTATTGAGTAAATAATGGAAATTGATGTGCCTAAGAGTATAGAAAATGATATATCAGATGAGAAGAAATTAAACTGTTATGATAACATCCTTTGGAAACCGACCTCCAATGGTAAGTTTACTCTAAAGTTGGCTTGGAATTACATCAGATTGGCACTGCAACCTACTGAAGTTTGGAAAGCCTGCTGGAGTAAGATCCTTTCTCCTAGCATTTCGATTTTCATATGGTGTTTTTTAAAAAAAAAGGTTACCATTGGATGATATATTACAACAAAGAGGAATTGTTTTGGCCTCTAAATGTCAATGTTGCAATAATGTTGAATCTTGGGATCATTGTTTTTTTACTGGCCCGATTGCTAAGGAAGCTTGGAAACATTATTCACAATTATTTGGGGTTGACAGATATCAAATATTGGAGCATTGGAAGATTGGAAACTCTTGGGCTAAAGAAGGACATGTCAGAGAAGTGATTCCACTACTGATTTTCTGGTTTCTATGGTGTGCTAGAAACGATTCTAAGCATCGAGATATCAGACCCCTATCTAACAAAGTTATATGGAAAGTCAGCTCTTATATACAGCTAGCTATGTCAGCTGGGCTGATCAAGGCTAATCAATGGAAAGGATGTAGCAAGGCAATGAATGCTATGGGTTTCCAGATGTATAACAGAGTGATCACTAATATCTCTTTAGTGTATTGGAAGATGCCGAAACATGGAATCTTTAAGGTTAATACAGATGGAGCTTCAAAAGGTAACCCAGGCCCTGCCTCTTATGGTGCTATTGTCAGGAATCATGAAGGAGGTATTGTATTAGCAAGGTATGGTTATATTGGTATTGCTTCGAATGTCAAAGCTGAATTAGTTGCTATATTGAAAGGTTTAGAATTATGTTTGCACAATAACCTTGCTCCTATTTGGCTTGAATCAGACTCCCTAGTGGCTCTAAATTTGTTGCAATCTTCTTTGATACCATGGAATTACCGCAAGCTTATTATTAAAATTAAGGATATTTTAAGCCAACACCACATTTGGCTTACACATACATTTAGAGAAGCTAATACAGCTGCCGATTACCTCGCTAATCAAGGTTTTCATTCCTCTGAAGAAAAGATTTTAGGTATTGGTGATATAGACAAGATGCTTCATGGCATTTGCAAAGTAGATAGACTAAATATGCCATACATTCGGCTTGTTAAAAAATCTGTGTCTCAGTCAGTTTCATTTCTTGCTGACTGAAGCTATTCTCAGAGTATCCAATTATTCTGGCGACTCCCTGGCTATCATACCTTATTCCTGCTCGGATGATCTACACAGGAGACGCCATGTTTTAGTAAATGGCTGTTGAAATGTTATCCAATCTGTCATATATTTGGTTCATTAAATCTGCTTATGTTACCTGATTCATTTCTGATTTCTGATTAACATGCTTGATGATTGCTTAAATTTGTATCAGCTTGTGCTGATGCTGGTAAAGTTGTTCAGTAAGCAGTCTGTCAGTAAATTGTACTGGAATTTGCTTGATTTGGTCACTTCCTATCATCATCGTCTTAAGATTTTCCATTAGTGACTCCTTTCTGGTAGAGGAGGACAGAGTTTCTGCAAGACATATGCTGGATTCTACTCAGTCGATTACTAATTGTAATCAATCAAATTTTGTGCAGAATTGCTATCAGAAACTTCTGTTTAAATTGTTTGTAAACGGTTTCAACTACCTGGTTTTCTTTGACATTCTATTTGTCAGCTATTGATAAGTGATGGGTGAAGTTTGGTAGTTTTTGCTACTTCCTGACCGAGTCATAGTATCAGTTTTGCTACTTCATTTTATAAGGCTATTGATAAGTGATGGGCACACAATTTCCCGAGAAGCCATGACAAAGTCATTAAAGGATATTGGAATTTACTTGGATGGTGGATCTGGATTCCACTGTCAGTCGCCTACTAGTTGTAATTAATCAAATTGCTATCAGAAACTTCTGTTAAAACTGTCTGAAAATGGTTCAACTTCCTGGATTTCTTTGGCACTTACTACTTCATTTTGTAAATGGCTATTGATAAGTGATGGGCTCATAATTCCCGAGAAGACAAAGACATCAAAGGCAACTTTAATTAGAATGATGTGGTTTAATATGAATGCTTTGTTTTTAATTCTGTGGTACAATGTGTAAATCAGTTGTTCCTTCACTGTAATCCCAGTTTAGAAGGTCAGGTTTGGCCCCCCTTCTAAAATTGGGTGTTTTCTCTTCTTGAAATAAGATCCTTCTTTTAAAAAAAAAAAAAATTTCACAACTGCAAATAACTTTGTAAATTTTGTACATCCTGGATATAAGCATTTCTCAACATCTTCAAGTAGCTTATTGAACTGGCTTGGATTCTCAACATAACTATCATATACAGCCTGCACCATGCCTATAGGCTCCTCAGCAAAAGATTTGTCTTCATCTTGCCCTACTCGATCATTACCATTCACTATGTTCCCTGTCAACGATCTTTCCCCATGCCATATCCATGTATGATATGTTAAATCCATACCATTACAATACAAATGCGCCCTTATAGTTTGAAGATTTTTCTTCTTTATATTACCACATCTTGCACATGGGCAAGGTATTGCATTAGGATCGTTAGCATTCTTTAGTGCAAATTGTAAGAATGATTCTACTCTAATATCAAATTCACGTGATAGTCTATCCTTTGACATCCATTCTTTGTCCATTTTTGTTACAAGTACTAATCAGCTAGGAATGAGTCAACACCTACCTTCAAAATAATTATACATTATATAACTAGATCTTTACATAACGAACAATTAGAAACATCAAATATTCATAGCATACAATATATACAATCAATCTTGAAGCAAAAACAAGTAAATAAGGAGAAAAATTGAAAGATAAATTAATTGATGGGTTTGCATATATCAACACTCATTAACGAGTTAGTAAGAAAAAATTGAATTTTTTCCACAACCCCACAAATAACCTTTAGAAGTAAATAAAAAAACATAGGATTGTTTCATTGAAGGATTTCTGATAATAGGATTTAAATGGATTAGGGCATTTGATAATAGGATTTCTGATTTCAACTATACAATCTTCATTAAATATCAATTTGCGTCTAATGTTTAATATTTTAAAAGAAGCTTTATACAAGAAACATAGAAGATGACAGATTAGAAATCTGAATTGGATGTCCCAACTGGAACCAATAAACTGAAACTAGAGAAGGGATTCATCACCTTGAAGAGTGGTAGAAGAGAGGCAGAGACGCCAGGTATCGCCTGGATTGTTCTCCAACAAACACTCGCAAGAGAGAACGACGCCCAAAATGCTGAAATGTTCGACTCAAACCTACTGTCTAAAACCTGAAGATGCTTAAAATGTTAGACTCAAACCTACTGTACAAAACCCAACAAGAGCAAACATTACCTTGATATCTCTCCAATTCGGCAACTCGGCACAAGAGGAGGAAGAAGAAGGGGCGTGGTGGCGGATAGGTCGCGCGAGGAGAAGTTTGAGGTGTCTTGTTTGTGTGCGCCGAAGAGGAAGAAGAAGAAGAAGAAGAACGAGAAGAAGGAAAAGATGGCAAGGAAGTTTGAGGTGTGTTAGGGTTTGGCGACTGTGGCGAATGCAAAGAATGAACTAAGGGGAGGTTCTGCGCGGCGACTGAAGAGAACAACTAAAGCGGGCTTTTTCGTTTTCACGCTCGCTCGCTGTTGTGTATTACCACGTAAGCAACTCAAATAGACAATGGTTATTTAAAACCAGTTGTCGTAACTAACCAAATAGACATTGGTTTTTAAAAAATTGTTGTCTTTGACATACATAAGACAACGGTTTTTTAACAACCGTTTTCTTTTTCCGCAAAAAACTTTTCAACATCAACGGTTTTTGAAAACCCGTTGTTAAATAAAAAAGACAACGGTTTTTCAAAAAATCGTTGTCTATTGGGTGTTGTTGAATCCAAAAATTCTTATAGTGATTCAAGGTGGAATGGATAGAAAAATGATTACTTTCCTTGCACAAGATTTTACAAAATTAAAATACACTTACGTATGTTGTTACTAAATAGCTGGACAACTCCACCTTAAGCATATATCAATTAATCATTTCATAAAATAAATTTTTAAATTTATATTCACCAACATAACTACATTGATAATATGAATTCAAATTTTCAAAATTAATCTTTAGTTGGGCTCTTTTCCAAAAAAAACCCTCCAAAAATAAGCATATGCTGCTTTAAGTGGCGAACACACGGTATTCTTTAGTAAAAGGCGAAAGAATAATTTGCTATGTGCTCACAACGCAGCTGCATGATTTATGTCAGCAAAACAAGCACCAATTTAAAATGTTTTTCGAATGAAGTTGGTTCAACTATGGACAATGTGTGACTAAAAACTAACTAAACTTCAATCGATCAGTACCACAAGAAAAAATATGATGGGATTCTACCTTGTGACAATATGGCCCTCCTCAAAGGCGCCACCCTCTCGTGCCCTTCGCACACTTCTCCACCTTTGCTACTCGACCACCTCCTCAACGCCTCTTCTTCCATCGGCCAGAAACCCAAATCGAATGCCCATTTTTACCTCAGACGCAAAACTCGAGATAGCTCACAAATCCAAGATGATTTTTTTTCATTTCTTATCGTTTATAAATTATAACTATATTGTTTAGTTATATATTAAATCTAATATATTTATTTAATTGGTTAGTTGATTTGTCTTGATTTAACTCTTTCCGTTTCTGTAGTAATAATGAAATGAGCATATTTAACTATGAAACTTGTTACAACAACTCTTCGTAATAGAGAGAAGAATAATTTTTAACAGATTCTATATTTATCTAAATTCAACGGGAGTTGATTGAAAAAATTAATAACAATATAATAAATAATGAGTTTATTTTTAAAAAAAATTGGGGAACACAATTTTAATAGTATTTTTGCCTCACACTTTTGAATGTATTAAATATTTAATATTCATATTTCACATTTTCAAAAAATTAATATTCACTTTTCAAAAAACTAATATTCACTTTTCATATTTTCACATTATAAGAGGGGCACTTCTAGATAGATACCCAAATCGATTGATGATCTATTCGATAATAAAATTCAAAAAATGAATAAGATAGACTAAGTATTAGATTATTATTATAAACACTAGATTCAATATGTTCAATTTTTGTATACTAATATTAAATAACCACAATGATGAATTTAGATTTGCTTGTTTACTCATTCTTAGTTTTAGGTTAGTGATTTGAAAAAAAAAACTCTAGGAAAGTTAATTTTAGATCTGTATAGATGGACGACTCCGCCTTTAGCATAGACCTGCCCACGGGCTGTGTCCAGCCCGGACTCGGCCCGGAACCGGGCCGGGTCAACGGGCCGGGTGGCCCATTGACCTAGTTCACGTGAGTTGAAAACAGTCGAACAGGCCGTTAACCGGCGGTTCGGTTAACTACCGGTTCCAACGGCACTGAACCGTCGGATGGATTTTTTTTTGATTTTTTTTCAATGGTTGAGATCATTTGACCATTTTTTGATCAATGGCTATGATTTAGTGACCGTTATGATTCAAACTCTATAAATATGGAGTTCATTTCATCATTTTCACATACATATTCTCTTCTCTCAATCTCTCATTCTCAAATCTCAAGTCTCAACTTCTCTACGTGTTCTTCATCTTTCGACGATAATGGAAGGTGGTCACGGAGCTTCATCATCTTGATCTCGGAGGGGAAAAGAAATAGCGTACTAGGATCCCAACATTCAAATTCAGTCCACCGATGATGAAACTGAGGCTTAGCCCCAACACCCTCCGATGCCCGAAACGCAAGGAAGTACCGATGCAATTACTTCTAAGGTTCGGGAAAATCCTCCTTTAAAATCTTCTATTTTCACTAAACATTTTGAGAAGGTCACACTTCCGTCGGGAGAATTGCGTGCAAAATGTAAGCATTGCAATGCTTCCTACAAATTCCAAGCCAGCGGCGGCTATAGGTCATTGAAACGACATGTAAAAATGAAGCACCCAACGGAATATGGGTCTGACCGCTCTCAAACACAATTATCAAGATTTTCTAGTGGTAGTAGTACTGATTCTGGTTTATTTTTATATTCGGATAATAAATTAAGAGAATCATTAGCTAAATTTGTTTCCGTAGAATATCTTTCTTTTAGTTTAGAATCTAAATGCACATTTGAAGATTTTTTTAAAGAATCTCTTAATTCAGCTGCTAAACGTGTTCCTAGGACTACACTTACTCGTACAATTAAAAGATTAGTAAAACAAGGAAAAAAGAATTTAATTGATGAATTTAGTAAATTAAATAATAAAGTTTCTTTATGTTCCGATATTTGGAGTGATCATTGGCAAACTCATTCTTATATGGGTGTAACATGTCATTGGATTGATAACTCTTAGATCCACCAAAAAAGATTATTAGCTTATAGAGTTTTTGATGAATCACATACTGCTCATAACATTGCACAATTATTATGTTTAATTTTAGAAGAATATGGATTAACTCATAAAATATTTTCAATATTATTATATAATGTTAGTTCTAATACCGCTTCTATAGATGAACTAAAATTTGTTTGTCAACCTGTTATTGGTGGTTTATTTTTTCATATTCATTGTGTATGTCATGTTTTAAATTTATCTGTTCAAGATGAATTAAAACTTTTAAAAAATTATATTCAACTAATTAGAATCGCAATTTCATATTTATGGTGGCATCCATCTATGATGAAACAATGGGGTAGATTTTGTAAAGCTAATAGATTGAAACCTAAAAAGTTTCCACGTGATGTTCCAACACATTGGAATTCAATATATCAATTATTACAAGATTCATTTCACTATAAAGATTTATTATATTTATTTTTTACACAAAATAGAAATACTAATATATATTTATTTTCACAACAATAGAATATTTGTAGTAATATTTGTGAAATTTTAAATGTATTTAACGATGTAACTGAACAACTTTCCGGGATTTATTATCCCACTGCTCATTTAATTTAAGTGAATTTTTGTTGTATAGTATTAATATTAAATGAACATGTCAATAATGAAGCTTTAACTTTATGCATATTAGCTATGGAAACTAAATGGGAAAAATATTTTTATTTTATTCTTAAAATTTATTTAATTGCATTTGCTTTAGATCCTAGATTTAAATTTAAAGTTTTACAAGAAATGTTAACTTTATATTATGACGCTTTAATTCCTATTAAAGATTCTTCTTCTCCGGATCCAGTTAATATTATATATAATATTAGAAATTATTTATATAATCTTTATAATCAATATTATGTTAAATATAGAATACAAACTAATATTTCTGAAACACAACAACCTACTAGTACTAATTTAAAACTTACAAAAGCACAACTTTTATTAAAAGAATGGACGAAACGTCCACGAGGATTCTCAGGTTCCCCATAAGAACTTGAGAATTATTTTACGACTTCTTTTGATTTTAATGAAGCAGATAGCGAAGATTTCGATATCTTGAAGTGGTGGTCACAGAAGGCTCAAAGATTTCCCATTCTCTCCGTGATCGCAAAAGAAATTTTAGTTTCTCAAGTGTCAACTGTTGTTGTGGAGCAGACGTTCAGTGTCGACGGTAACATATTAGATGAACGACAATCAACTATGTCTCCCGACTCATTGGAAGCTCAAGCATTACTAGACGATTGGACCAGAGCCGAGAAAAAAATCCAAGGAATACAACTTTCAGAAGACGAAGTTGAAAATTTTGATACCGAAGGAACGAATACAATGGGAACGGAAGGAAATGGAGGTGAGTGATAAAAATTGTAAAAGGGTAAACATGTAAAAGAACTACGTGGGCTTTGATTCCCCTACACCGTAAGGGGATACTTAGGCAACTTATGTAAGTGCAAGCCTTTTTTTAATAAATTTTATATTTTAAATTTAAGTTTTAATTTTTAATTTCTTTTAATATAATAATCTCGAACCGTGGCAACCGTGAACTGGCGATTCCGAACCGTGAACCGTAACCGGCTTGGGCGGTTAAGGTTAAGGGTCGACCTCCCATGAACCGTCGAACCGGCGGTTTCGAACCGTCGAACCGTCGGTTTCAAACCGTGGTTGGGTCTACTTTAGCATATATCGATTAATCATTTTAAACAATAATTTGTTAAGTTTAAATTCCACTACATAACTGTAACATCTAATCTTTCCAGAATTTTTTCAAAATAAACAAAAAGAAACTAAAAAAATAAATTCTTTTAAAGGAGTCGGAGCAAGGACTCAAACTTGCGATCCTCAAATTCAGATTAGTTTAAGTTACCATCAAGGATAGTAATAATATCATTAGAATATGGAACCGATATTAGATAACTAATAGTAAGCGTTCTTTATGGGAGATGGTTCAACTTCCACTTAATATATAAAGGATGGAAAGGAGAGAAAACCTTGGTTTTCTCCTCCTTCTTCTTCCCTACGAAAACCAAGGGAGGAGAGTTAGGGTTTCTTACCAAGAGGAAATTAGGGTTCTCTCCTAGGGCCAAGGGTTGGAAGATCGCGCAAGGAAGAAGATTCTACGTTGGGTAGTAAGTTTAGAAGCACAAGGATTTAAGTAGATCACTCACATGCAATAAAAGTAGTTTTCGTGTGATTCTAAACATGATTCTAAGTCTTTGGATGATGTGATCTTAGTATAGCAAGACCAAGGTCTTGATTTGCCCAAAAGCAAGTTTTGGGATTTTGGCACGCAAGGTGCTCGATGGAAGTACAAAGTAAAATCGTGGTCTTGATTTGCCCAAAAGCATGTTTTGGGATTATGGCACGCAAGGTGCATTGAGAAGTGCAAGATCAAGGCTTTAAGATGTCCCAAAAGTAAGTTTTGAGAACCCTACTTTCTATGTGCAAGATATGTGCTAAGTTTAAGCATGTTATGTATAAGCATGAGTACAAGTTAAGTGTATTACTTTTAAGCAGCATGTACCGGTGTAACACCCAATAATTTGCTGGTATTATTAGGGATTTTTCGGAATTTTTCTAGCAATTTTTCGGAATAAAAATGAAAAAAAAATTTAAGGGTCAGGCGGGGGTTTGAACTCGCGACCACGCGACAATACCAAGCCTTAAGGGACTTTGGCCAGCCAGAAGGTCAGGGGTATCAAGCACAAAAAAGGAAGGAGCGAAATTTTGTTATGGTTGAGTTAGGCTTTTTCATGAAGAGGTATTTAAACTTCGCTTAAGTCGCGTGGAGTCCCCGAGGATTTTTTTTTGTGGCTGCGCGAATAGGAGAGGGCGAGGAGGCTGCGAAAAAAAAAGACAAGGGAGGAAGCCATAACTTTCTCCCTTCTTCTTCTTCTTCCTCCTCTTGAGTAGAAAGACTAGGGTCCTTCCCTAGGGCCAAGGAGGGGAAGTTCTTGCAAGGAAGAGGAAAGGAGTCCTACGTTAGGGTTTTTACCTCTATTTAGTGAGTTTTCATCAAGAAAAGGGTAAGTAGATCACTCACCTACAATAGGAGTAGTTTTCGTATGTAAGTTCTGTAGGACCGGTGCCGTCGATAGAGGGGGGGGTGAATATCGATCGTGAAAACTTCGCAGATACTTCGTAACTTTCGTTCTACACTTAGAGTGTTAGCGCAGCGGAGAAATAAATAGAACGAATAAAAACACAGCAAAGGACACGCGGGATTTTTACTTGGTTCCCGACCCCCCAGGGTCAGTACATCCAAGGCCTATGCACGGGAACGCCCGTCCACTATTGGTCTCCTTCCCGGACTTTCCGGAGGCGGATAAACCCGACTTACAGTGTAAGATTTACAAACAATAATATAGAAAATAAAGAGCGGAATAAGTAAAAGAGAACCGAACAAAAATCTGAAACTCGGCCGATCTGGACCTCCGAAGTGCGCTCCGAAGTGCCGCGCACTTCCTCCTGGAGCCTCCCGGTTGTAGAGCCTCGTTTCTAGCACGTTGCAGTCGGTCAGAATGATCAGAACAGTGCTTGAAAGTCGTGTCTGAAGCAGAGGGGTCGAAGCCCCTTATATAGGCCTCCTGGGGGCGCCCTGGACGCTGGGGGCGCCCCGATAAACCCGGTCAAACTTTATCCTTGCGCCGACCTCGCCGCAGCTGATAAAACCTTTGACCAGGGCACCCCGGACGCTCAGGGCACCCTCATGATGGCTTATCTGTGTTTTGGGTTCGAAACTGCAAATACAGCTTTGAACCAGGGCGCCTCGGACGCTCAGGGCGCCCTGCTTGACACATGTTCTGCCTGCTTCACATATACTGTGATTTTGCCTTTGGCTCAGGGCGCCCTGGCTGTTCAGGGCGCCCTGGTTGGTGAGGGCGCCCTCCTTGATGGGGGCGCCCTCCTTAGAGCCTGCAATTGGGTTTTGTTGCTTGCTTTGTCTCCGGTTCTTGTTACCTGCAAGATACACAAACACAAAGCATATATACATATAATATTAGGCTTAAGGACTTGGTTCGGACTTCGAATTTGCACGAAACCCTAGGTCGAACCGGCATGAGTTCCTATCCCCGAGAACTCGCCCTTCACCTACTCCTTTCAGGAGACGGTTGCCACCCAGTCCTTCGGATGGACTTTTGCTTAGCTTCCGATTACTCCGGATCTCGAGACGCCCAAACCCTGACCCGTCTCTACTCCTGTCCTTAGTCATCGCTCAGCTAAGTTACTCAGTCCCTTGGACCAAGACTTCATTACCTAGCAGTCCTTCGCCAGGTGCCTAGCAGCCCTTCGCTAGGTCTTTGTTACCAAGCGGTCCTTCGCCTGGTGCCTAGCAATCCTTCGCTATGCCTAGCAGCCCTTCGCTAGGTCTTCTATGCCTAGTAGTCCTTCACTAGGTGCCTAGCAGCCCTTCACTAGGTCTTCTATGCCTAGTAGTCCTTCACTAGGTGCCTAGCAGCCCTTCGCTAGGTCTTAGGGTTACGATACCTAGCAGCCCTTCGCTAGGTGTCCAGCAGCCCTTCGCTGGGACTTAGGGTTTCGATGCCTAGTTTAACTAAGACTTTTCTTCAGCTTTGGTTACTTCACTTTTGCTCTCCTTTGTCTATTCATTGTATCACTGACTTAAGTATATTGTCAAACATTAAAACACTTAAAGAGGAATATCATTGACGCAACTTGCACCAACAATCTCCCCCTTTTTGATGTTTGACAATAACTTAAGTTAGATTGGTTTAAGGGGCTAACTCACTATCCTTAGGATAAAAAAAACAAGAAAAATTGATATAAGTTTTGAAACTATATTTTTTATCCTTGGGAGAGAATTTTTCTAACTTAAGAACACATCTCTCCCCCTTTGTCATACATCAAAAAATTAAAATACTTGCACCAACATTAAAAACCTTTGGTTCTTTTTGAAAATACTTAGTGCAAAATTTTTGAAAGCATTGTATTTTGAATAATATATTGCAAAAATTATGTGATTATTGAAAAATATAAGTACCTTTGAAAATATATTGAATTTTTGAATAAGTAAGTACTTTTGGAAAATGCATAACTTTTGAAAGAATGTTATTTTGGAACATATAAATGTTATGCCTATTTTGCAAGTACTAACTGTGTTTCGAAAATAAGTGTTTTATGAAACATAATATTTTTCAAGGTCAAGTAAATATTCATATGATTTTGAAAAAAAATGATAGTACTTTTGAAAGAATATTTGGCTTTGAGAGACATAAGTACTTTTGAAAACATAATATTTGGCTTCACTTGGTTAATTTTCCAGTCTGACACTATCCTGGGAAACCTTGTTGACTACAAGGACATTTTCCTAAGTGTCCTGGAAGATTTTCCAAACTCAAGATATTATTTCAAATTAAAAAATAGATAAATTTTTTGAAAATAATAGTAATTTTTGAAAATTGATACTATTTTGAAAGAATACTTATGTTTTCAACAGGATTTGAAAATAGCGCTCATGAAAACATTTGAAATATTCAATAATATTTTTAATTTGATCTCCCCCTAAATTTGACCTAGTCCTGGGAAGCTTGTTGACCACAAGTACTCTTCCTTTATGTCTTAAGATTTGATTCAGATTAAGAAGAATTATTTAAGAAAAATAGATAATTAAAAAAAACTTTTTATGAAATTCTTCTTTTGACTCTGACTCCCCCTAAATTTGACACGTCCTAGGAGTCCTTGAAGATCATAAAGTGGACCTTTCTTCTGTGTCTTTAGGGTTTATCAAAGTCAAAGAACTGATAATTTTTAAGTAGATAGATTTTGAAGCCACAATTTGGAAAGAAGATAATTTTGAAAAAATATGTAATGCAAATTAAGGTGCAGTTTTCGAAAAATATTTTTAATAAAAAGAACAAAACACTCCCCCTGCATCCAACACCGTTTGACTTTATCTAAGTGCCTTAATGAACTTTAGTGTTGTCCTAAGAGGCTTGTGTCTAATTGCGTGAGTCAAACACTCCCCCTCCCACCAGTCGACTGCAACTGGTCCCGACCCAGCAGTAAAGTCAACGTAACGTCCCTATAAGGTTGAGGATAGTAAGAGAGGGTCGTTACAATAACTACATTGATAATATTATTCAAAATTTCAAATTATTATTTAGTGGGGCTCTTTTTCAAAATAACCATTCAAAGATAAGCATCTGTTGCTTTATGTGGCGAATACATGGTATTATTTGGTAAAAGGCAAAAGAATAATTCACTTTGTGTTCACAACATAGCTACGCGATTTATGTTGTAGAACTGACACCAATTTAAAATGTTTTTTGAAAGAAGCAGCTTCAACTACGGACGATGTTGGACTAAAAACTAACTAAACTTCAATCGGCCGACATCACCATAACAAACATGATGGGCCTTTTACCTTACGGCTATACGACCCTCCTCAGACCCGCATCCCTCTCGTGCCCTTCTCACGCTTCTCCTCCTTTGCTACTCGACAGCCTCCTCAATGCCTCTTCTCCCATCGCCCAAAAATCTGAACCGAATGCCCATTCTTACCTCAGACGCAAAACTTGAGATAGCTGCCAAATCCCAAGTGTTTTTTTTCTCATTCCTTATCGTTTATAAATTATAACTATATTGTTTAGTTATATATTAAACATAATATATATATATATATATTTAATTGGCTAGTTGATTTGTCTTCTTTTAACTCTGTCCGTTTCTGTAGTAATAATGAAACAGATATGTTTAACTATAAAACTTGTTAAAACAACTCTTCATAATAGATGGAAGAATAATTTTTGATAGATTCTATAGTTATCAACATTGAACAGGAGTTGATTAAAAAAATTAATAACAATTCAATAAATAATGAGTTTATTTTTTAAATAAAAATTGAAGAACACAATTTTAATAGTATTTTTGCTTCACAATTTTGAATGTATGAAATATTGAATATTTTTATTTCATATTTTCAAAAAATTAGTATTCACTTTTCAAAAAATTAATATTTACTTTTCATATTTTCACTTCAAAAGAGGGGACACTTCTAGACGGATATAGTCAAGAGAGACTTGCCAAATCCAAATGTTTCATGATCTTTTCGATAATAAAATTCAAAAAATGGATAAGATCTACTAACTATTAACTTATGATTATAAACCCTTGATTAAAAATGTTCAATTATTGTATATTAATATTAAATAACTACAAAGATGAATTTGGATCTGTATGTTTACTCGTTCTCAGCTTTCAGTTAGTGATTTGAAAAAAAAAAACACTTGGAAACTTAATTTTATATGCATAGTGGGCGTGAAGTATATTCAAGTATTCAAGGTGGATCGGATAGAAAAATAAACACTTTTCTTGCACGGGATATTAGAAAATTAAAATACACCTACGTCAATTTTACTGTATAGTTGAATGACACTGCCATTAGCATATATCGATTAATCATTACAAACAATAAATTTTATGTTTAAATTTGCCTACATTGTAGATGCAATCATGCCCTAAATGAGAAGTTTCGATGATTGACAGTTATTTAAGTTTAAGCTAATACATTGGATCTAACATTGAGGTTTAGTGTGCAGTAATGCAAGAAGTCCAAGGAATGGTCGGGGATCGGATTCCTGGCATAAAGACACGGAGTTGAGGAAGCTCCAGGCAAGAAGTCCAAGGGATGGTCGGGGACGGAACTCTTGGCATGAAGACCCGGAGTTGAGGAGACTCCAGGCGTGAAGTCCAGGAAACGAGAGGTTTCGCTGGCACAAGGTAATCGGATCGATTGAGCGTATCAATCGATCAGACAATCGATTGGAAGATGACTAATCGATTGGTGAATCGATTCAGGGCAATTCTGTGTGAAAACATAATACTCCCTAATCGATCAGTCAATCGATTGGGAGGTCTTTAATCGATTGATGAATCGATTCAGGGTGTTTCTGTGCGGAAACAGAAGGCTCTTTAATCGATTGATGAATCGATTACGAGCGATTCTATGCGCAAACAGAATGCTTCGTAATCGATCATTCAATCGATTCAGAAGCCCTGTAATCGATTGGTGAATCGATTACGAGTTGTTCTGTGCGCAAACAGAACGCTCCGTAATCGATCATTCAATCGATTCAAGATACCAATCGATCAGCCAATCGATTCAAGTTCAAAATGGCGTAATCCCAGCCGTTCATCCGACATCTGTACTTTCAATGGCTACTTGGTAATCGATTGGGGCTTTTCGCCAATTGATTCATGACGCAGAGAAGACCGTTATAAGCGGACGACCAAGCACAAACAACGTCACTGTTCCATTGCAATCTCTGCTAGGGTTTTGGTGCTCCAAGTTCTCTGCTCAAGCTCAAGTTTCCAACACCTTCTTCAAGCAACCAAAGGAAGGAGAAGCAAACCTATTGTGTAATACTTCTTTCTCTTCTTCTTCCTTGTGTTGTTCTTTGTGAAAGCTTTCAAGGGTGTTGTAAAAGGGTTTTTCCACCCTCGGTGTTGTTCCGAGAAGGAGGTTTCATAGTGAAATCTATGATCGCTGGTGTGGACTCTTGGATTAGTCACCTCAAGGAGGTGGAGACCAAGTAAACCAAAGTGTTAACATTGGATTTGGTGGTGTGTGGCTTTTGATCTCTGCTTGGAAGAAGAAGAATTAACTGAAGCGAGCTATTCACCCCCCCCCCCCCCCCCCCCCGCCCTCTAGCTCAACCGATCCTCAACATACATAATTGTCACGTCACTAGAGGCTCATGCTTGCTCGAAAATCTAACAGCATCTCCCTTGTACGATGGACAAATTGTGACATTTATACATCACTCTCAACATATAAGATGGCTCAGCCATCATAAATATAAAATAAACTCATTACCACGTAGTTTATATCGATATATTAGATAGAAATAAAAGCGAGTCTATATCTATAAATAAAACTTAATCCACGATGATTAATAATAAGTCTATATAAGCATGAATGAACGAATTAAAATTGCTAAATAATAAAACATAAGACCCCTGAACTAGTAACATCACTCTAACAACGAAAATGCGGAAATAACGGAAGTGTAGAAATGTAGTAACTACGGAAAAATAAACTAAACACAGAAACAAACTCCAAACCAATTAATATGGTGGGACTGACAACTAGATCCTCTCCTAACTCTAGGTAATGCATCTATCTGCTACATGAAACAAAAGTAGATAGTGAGGGTGGTGAGTACGGACGGACTCTGCGGGTATAAGAGTAGATAAATGCATGACATAAACAAAAGGTATAACAAGTAAAAGAAATAATAGTATACAGTCTCTAGGAAATAGAATAGTAACAAGGCATGTATAAAACAGAGTGATAACATAATATCAAAACATACATACATATCAACCAAATATGGTACATAGCTCATATAAATGCAGCAAACACAAGAAAAAGCATAATACAATAAATGCATATGATGCAATGACATGTATCACCCCTGACGCCAGTCAAGCCGCCATCATATCACATCTATGTAGTCGAGTGGGTAGGGATGCGACAACTGTAAGCATTCCAATGAATACCACTAGTATATGTGGTTGAGTGGAGAGGATGTTGGGGAGCCAACTACTCCAAAGATCCCTAGAAAAGGGGGAGCCACCAACAACTCTAGTATCCCTCGAAAACAACGGTGAGGGTGTCAACTGCTTGCCTACAACTTCAACATCCACAGCACATGAGTTGTAACACCCAATAATTTCCTGGTATTATTAGGGATTTTTAGGAATTTTTCTAGCATTTTTCGGAATATTATAGCATTTTTTCGGATCAAAATAAGAAGAAAAAAATTAAAGGGGTCGGCTGGGGATCGATCTCGCAACCACGCGAGAAGCAGTTACCTGAGCGAATCCAAGGAACCAGCTGGGCTAGGGTATCAAGCACAGAAAATAATGAAACGAAATAATATTATAGTTGATTTAGCCCGTTTCATGAAGAGGTATTAAAACTTCCACTTAAGTTGGGTTAAGACCCCATTAGGGTTTCGGGAGGCCGTGCGAGCAGAGGAAAGGGGCTGCGAAAATGGGGAGAAAGGGGGAGTTTTCTTCTTCCTTCTTCTTCCTCTTGAAGTAGAAAACCTAGGGCTTCTTCCCTAGGGCCAAGGGTGGAGTTTTTCTTGCAAAGGAAGAGGAAAAGAGCCCTACACGAGAAATTTCGAGATACTTAGTGAGTTTTCTTCAAGAAAAGGGTAAGTAAATCACTCACCTGCAATAGGAGTAGCTTCGCATGTAGTTTTCTCATTGTAGAACCTTGATTTTGTGATTTATATGCATGCTTGGAGAATATTGTTTATTGTGTGATTAAGTTTCTCAAGAATACATGTTTTTAATCATAGAACTTGAATTGTAGTAGATTTTTATATATGTGATCTAAGTATGGGAGACCAAGTTCTTGAAAAGTCCCAAAATTGAGTTTTGGGTTAAGGGCACGCAAGGTGCTCGATGGAAGTTCCAAGTAAGAAAAGGTAAAGGTTTATAGTGCAAAGTTTATGAAAAAAGAAAGTTAGCTTGATAAATACAAGCATTATGAGTAAGAAAGTATTTTACTTTTGTAAAAGAACATGTACCGGGCAAAAGAGAGGCCCACAGAAAGTTAGAAAGAAGCTCTAATAGGGTGCGGTGGCTAGCTACCCCGAAACCTATTAGGGATGCGCGCATTGGTACACTGATACCAGGTACATTGTCAAGGCCTGAGAAAGTTGATTATTATTTTGAAGTATATAAGTATATGAAAGTGTTTCAATTTCCTTAAGTGTATGTTTTGTTATGTATGATAACATGGTTATGTTACAAGCATGTTAAAGAGAAAGAGCAAAGAAGTTAGTGTTTGAAAGTGTGGAAATGTATCATTAGTAAATTTGCAAAAGAAATCATGAGCATGTTAAGTTTGCAAGTGTTTTGATGCTAGTAAATATTTTTAAGCATGATTGAGCATGATAAGTGTATGAAAGTTCTCATGTGTAATTATTTCCAAGTGCATGTGTTTTGAAGCAAGCATTACTTGAAAAGAGCATGTTTATCCCTTATCGTTGGATTTGTGAGTTAGGATTTACTTACTAAGCATTTTGCTTATTAGTTGCATTTCCTTCTATTGCAGATAAAGGTAAAGAAAAAGCATAAGTTAAGGAGGCGAAGGGACTTGCATTGATGTTCAGTGGCGGCGAACCGTGGAAGAGATCATTGGGCTAAGTCTTGTAGAACATGTGTTTTGGTGTTTCGAAGTGGTAGAATGAATGACTTTGTTTAAACCTTGCATAGATACAAAATTTGGTACAAACTCTAGTCTAAAGTTCACATAGATTTTGATAGCTTATTTACTTCCGCAAAAGTCCTAATTTCAAGTTTATGAAGTGGTTTTGATTTGCTAAAATGTTTAGAAAACTAGTATAGAGTATACAAATGGTGTTATGTCTTTGTATGGCTTGAAAGTATATGTTTTGTGGATGGATGGAGATGAGTTTCAGGTCTGAAATGCAGGTTTTCAGGCGTACCAGTCGACTGGTACAGGACCAGTCACCTGCCCTATCGAACAGTAGCTTCTGTTCGATGCACCAGGCGACTGCCAAGAGGCCAGTCGCCTGGTACCAGGCGACTGCTATATAGCAGTCGACTGGTACCATTGAAAAGAAATGGTATAGAGCAGCTGGTTAGTACTCTAGTGTTACAACTAAGAGGTCTAGGGGTCAAATCCTGGCAAAGCAAATAAAATGAAAGTTGTTTTGTTTTTTTTGAAAAAAAAGAGAAGGAGGGAAAAAAAATTTAGAGCGAGTTAAGGGAAGTCAAGTTGTAGTAACTTAAAGCTTAGTACAGGAAAAGGTGGGTCGTCACAGAGTGGTATCAGAGCAAAAGGTTCCACCCTTCCGCCACGCTGACATCAAGCATCAATCCTGCCGCCTGCCAAGTAAGAAGTTCATATGTTATAGTTTTGCATGCTTTTCATTATTGACTGCTAGTATCAGTAAGTGCATGATGAAGAAGTTCATATGTTGTAGTTTTGTATACTTTTCATTTTTGACTGCTAGTATCAGTAAGTGAAAGATGATAAGGAAGTATGTTAGTATTATTATATACTAATATGTGCATGGAGATAATGAAGTAAGTTAGTAAGGAAGTATGTTAGTATTATTATATACTAATATGTGCATGGAGATAATGAAGTAAGTTAGTAAGGAAGTATGTTAGCATTATTATATGCTATTATGTGCATGATCAGTATATGTTATATGAGTAAGATGACATGATATAACATATGCTATATGAGTATGATGGTAGTATGAAGATATGACATATGCTATGACATATGATGATATGAGTATGATGATAGTATGGTGATATATCATATGCTAGTTGATATGATGATATGTAATGTCATTACCCTCTTTATGATATAGAGTGGGAGAATACCAAGAGGACGTCCTTCATGTTGTGATCTTAGTATAGCAAGACCAAGGTCTTGATTTGCCCAAACACAAGGTTTGGAGGATTTCGGCATGTAAGGTGTCCGATAAAAGTTCTGAGTAAGACCAAGATCTTACTAAGCCCAAGAACGAGCTATAGGACTAAGAAATGAGATAAGAAACAAGACCAAGGTATTGTTGTATCCTAAAGCAAGTTTGAGAACATTACCGTTAAGTGTTAAGTTATACATTTGAGGACGCCCTAGAAAGGCCCAAAACGAGGAGCAAGTTCCTAGAGGGCAAGAGGTAACAGAGTCAGTACCACCACCAAATCTCTTAGAGGTGGTGGCTCGGTTGCAAAGGCAAGTAGCAGAGCAACGGAAAACTTATTGCCATCATGATGGCTAACCAGCAGGCCGCTCCTATTACCCTACCGGTGGCGAATGTAGTGGCACCAGTTGTGACCGAGGACCTGTCGGTTACATCAGTAGTCCCGGCAAGGGGGGGGGAGAGTAAGGCAAGAAGCATACCTCATTCAGTAGAAGAAACTGAAGCCAGGGAATTTCCCAGGCACAAGTAAACCATGGGATGCTTAAGCATGGTTCAAAACGTTGGAAAGAATAGTAGGGCTACTGGACTGGCATGAGGTAGAGAAGATAAAGTGTGCATCTTTCTGCCTTACGGGAGATGCTAGAATATAGTGGGAGAGAGTCTAGGCCAAGAGAAATGTCAGCCAGATGACATGGGCCGACTTCGAGATCGAGTTCTTTGAAGAATACATTCATATGCGAGTAACCAACAAGCATTATGATGAATTCACGGAGTTCAGACCTGGAGAACTATACGTGGATGAAGCAGTGAAGAAGTTTAATCGGTTAGCTCATCTGTACCCAGAGCTAGTTAGCACAGAAAAAGAGAGAGTCAGGCTAAGGCTCAAGATGTTAAGGCCTGAGATAGCGTTAAATGTGGCCAGCAGTGTTAAGAGGTCGCAAACCTCCGAAGAACTGATAAGTAGTGCTTTGATCATCGAGCACTACTTAAACAGTATAAAGGCCACCAGAAATGTTAACGATGAAGTTCTTAAGACCTTACCTTCGAGAGAGGTCATGGCATCTACTCAGAGGCTAAGAGCTGTATAATTCGGATTTCCAACGAGAGCTCTATAGTGACTTGGTAGTCCTTGAGATGAAGGATTATGATGTCATTTTAGGGATGGATTTCTTGAGCAAGTACAGTGCTTCTATAGACTGCCGCAAGAGAAAAGTCAAGTTCACACCAGAAGCAGAACCTTCATTGAGTTTATTGGAGACCCAAGGAGAAAGACAAAGAGGTTCCTATCTACCTTGCAAGCTCAGAGAATGTTAGAGAAGGGGTGCTCTGGTTTTCTAGCTCATATAGTGGATGCAAGTCAAGGAGAAGGATTGAAGAGAGAAGAAGTGAGGGTAGTCTGTGACTATCCTGAAGTGTTTCCTGAAGAGTTACCAGGACTCCCTCCCAATCGGGAAATTGAGTTTGAAATTGAGTTGGCCCCAGGAACCAACCCAATTTCGAAGGCACCTTATCGCATGGCGCCAGCAGAACTGAAAGAATTACAAGAACAATTGCAAGAGCTGCTTGACAAGGGTTTCATCCGCCCTAGTCATTCACCTTGGGGAGCTCCTGTACTGTTTGTCAAGAAGAAAGATGGATCTATGCGAATGTGCATAGATTATCGAGCTTTGAATAAGGTAACCATCAAGAACAGATATCCTTTGCCAAGGATAGATGATTTATTTGATCAGCTGAAGGGAGCCACAGTGTTCTCCAAGATAGATCTGCGATCAGGTTACCATCAGCTCAGAGTGAAGGAGAGTGATGTGCCAAGGACTGCTTTCAGTACAAGATATGGGCACTATGAGTTTGTGGTCATGCCCTTTGGAGTGACAAACGCCCCTGCGACGTTTATGGATCTAATGAATAGAGTGTTCAAGGATTTTCTGGACAAGTTCGTCATTGTCTTCATTGATGATATCCTAGTGTATTCAAAGACTCAGAAAGAACATGAAGAACACCTGAAGATAGTGTTGCAAACCTTACACCAGAAGGAGTTGTACGCCAAATTCTCAAAGTGTGAGTTTTGGCTTGATCAGGTGGCCTTCCTAGGCCACATTATTTCCAAGGAAGGTATTATGGTAGACCCAGCCAAGATTGAAGCAGTTAGTAACTGGAGTCAACCAAAGAATGCTAGTGAGATCAGAAGTTTTCTGGGTTTGGCAGGGTACTACAGAAGGTTTGTGGAGGACATTTCAAAGATAGCTTCACCACTTACAGCCCTTACCAGAAAGAATAAGAAGTATGAGTGGACTGAGGACTGTGAGCAGAGTTTCCTTGAGTTGAAGAAGAGACTGACCAGCGCTCCTATCCTTACAGTACCCGAAGGTGATAAGAGCTTTGATATATACAGTGATGCATCAAAGCTAGGACTTGGAGCAGTCGTTATGCAAGAAGGTAGAGTCATAGCTTATGCTTCCAGGCAACTCAAGGACTATGAAAAGAATTACCCCACTCATGATCTGGAGTTGGCAGCTGTAGTCTTTGCTCTGAAGATATGGAGGCATTACTTGTATGGAGTACAGTGTAAGATTTATACAGATCACCAGAGTCTGAAATATTTCTTCACTCAGAAAGACCTCAATATGAGACAGCGAAGGTGGCTCGAGTTAGTAAAGGACTATGACTGTGAGATTCTTTACCACCCTGGTAAGGCAAATAGAGTAGCAGATGCACTGAGTAGAAAGACTTGTGCCACTTTGATGTCCTTATCATCATTGGCACCACCATTACAGAAGGAGATAGTGATTATGGAGTGGAGATTATTGATGGACAGCTAGCTCTATTGACACTAGAGTCAACTTTACTTGAAGAGATACAGAAGAGCAAGCTGAGGATTCTGATATCCAAAGGATCAAGAGGAGATGCAAGAAGGAGAGAGTAAAGAGTTTAGAGTATCTGACAGTGGGATACTCTACTATGGTGACCGTTTATGTGTCCCCAATCATGAAGAGCTGAGAAAGAAGATTCTTGAAGAAGCCCATGGAACTCCCTACTCAATGCATCCTGGTTCCACTAAGATGTACCAGGATTTGAAAAGAGGATTTTGGTGGTCAGGGATGAAGAGAGACATAGCTAAGTATGTCAGCACCTGCCTGACATGTCAGAGAGTTAAAGCAGAACACCAGAGACCAGGAGGTGTCTACAGCCCATTCAGATTCCAGAGTGGAAATGGGAAGACATAGCCATGGATTTCATAGTTGGTTTACCAAAGACAACTAATGGCTATGATGCATTTGGGTGATAGTAGACAGATTGACCAAGTCTGCCCACTTTTTGGCAATCAGAGTGTCTTACTCAATTGAAAAGTTAGCCCATTATATGTGCAAGAAGTGATCCGACTACACGGAGTCCCGAAGACCATTATCTCTGATAGGGATGGTCGTTTCACTTCACACTTTTGGGAGTGCGTACAGACAGCGTTAGGCACCAAACTGAAATTCAGCACAGCTTTCCATCCCCAGACTGATGGACAGACAGAGAGAGTGAATCAGGTTCTAGAAGATATGCTCAGAGCTTGTGCATTGGACTTCAAGGGCAGTTGGTGCAAGTATTTATGTTTAGCTGAGTTTGCCTACAACAACAGTTACCAAGCCACTATTGGTATGACACCCTATGAAGCTCTTTATGGTAGGAAGTGTAGATCTCCCCTCTGTTGGTATGAAGGTAGTGAGAAGAAAGAAATGGGGTCACAGACTGATCTCATAGATGATACCACAGAAGCTATAAGGAGTATCCGCCAGAGAATAGAAACTGCTCAGAGTAGGCAGAAGAGCTACGCCGATGTACGCCGTAGGCCGTTAGAGTTTGAAGTTGGGGATACAGTTTTCCTCAAAGTAGCTCCTATGAAGGGTGTGATGAGATTTGGCAAGAAAGGCAAGCTAAGTCCTCGATACGTAGGGCCCTACCCAGTGACGAAAAGAGTTGGCAAAGTAGCTTATGAGTTGGAGCTACCCTCAGAGATGTCAGCAATACACAATGTGTTCCATGTCTCAATGCTAAAGAAGCATATCCCAGATGTCAACCAAGTGATTGAGCCACAGATGGTACAAGTGCAAGAAGATCTCAGTTATGAAAGTCGACCTATTCAGATAATAGATCGAGCAGATAAGAAGCTGAGGAACAAAGTGGTACCACTAGTAAAAGTTTTATGGCTGAATCAGAAGTATGAAGAGGCAACTTGGGAATCAGAAGATAGCATGAGGCAAAGGTATCCAGAGCTGTTCTAAGTTCGAGGACGAACTTTTTATAAGGTAGGGAGGATTGTAACACCCAATAATTTCCTGGTATTATTAGGGATTTTTAGGAATTTTTCTAGCATTTTTCGGAATATTATAGCATTTTTTCGGATCAAAATAAGAAGAAAAAAATTAAAGGGGTCGGTGGGGATCGATCTCGCGACCACGCGAGAAGCAATTACCTGAGCGAATCCAAGGAACCAGCTGGGCTAGGGTATCAAGCACAGAAAAAATGAAACGAAATAATATTATAGTTGATTTAGCCCGTTTCATGAAGAGGTATTAAAACTTCCACTTAAGTTGGGTTAAGACCCCATTAGGGTTTCGGGAGGCCGCGCGAGCAGAGGAAAGGGGCTGCGAAAATGGGGAGAAAGGGGGAGTTTTCTTCTTCCTTCTTCTTCCTCTTGAAGTAGAAAACCTAGGGCTTCTTCCCTAGGGCCAAGGGTGGAGTTTTTCTTGCAAAGGAAGAGGAAAAGAGCCTTACACGAGAAATTTCGAGATACTTAGTGAGTTTTCTTCAAGAAAAGGGTAAGTAAATCACTCACCTGCAATAGGAGTAGCTTCGCATGTAGTTTTCTCGTTGCAGAACCTTGATTTTGTGATTTATATGCATGCTTGGAGAATATTGTTTATTGTGTGATTAAGTTTCTCAAGAATACATATTTTTAATCATAGAACTTGAATTGTAGTAGATTTTTATATATGTGATCTAAGTATGGGAGACCAAGTTCTTGAAAAGTCCCAAAATTGAGTTTTGGGTTAAGGGCACGCAAGGTGCTCGATGGAAGTTCCAAGTAAAAAAAGGTAAAGGTTTATAGTGCAAAGTTTATGAAAAAAGAAAGTTAGCTTGATAAATACAAGCATTATGAGTAAGAAAGTATTTTACTTTTGTAAAAGGACATGTACCGGGCAAAAGAGAGGCCCACAGAAAGTTAGAAAGAAGCTCTAATAGGGTGCGGTGGCTAGCTACCCTGAAACCTATTAGGGATGCGCGCATTGGTACACTGATACCAGGTACATTGTCAAGGCCTGAGAAAGTTGATTATTATTTTGAAGTATATAAGTATATGAAAGTGTTTCAATTTCCTTAAGTGTATGTTTTGTTATGTATGATAACATGGTTATGTTACAAGCATGTTAAAGAGAAAGAGCAAAGAAGTTAGTGTTTGAAAGTGTGGAAATGTATCATTAGTAAGTTTGCAAAAGAAATCATGAGCATGTTAAGTTTGCAAGTGTTTTGATGCTAGTAAATGTTTTTAAGCATGATTGAGCATGATAAGTGTATGAAAGTTCTCATGTGTAATTATTTCCAAGTGCATGTGTTTTGAAGCAAGCATTATTTGAAAAGAGCATGTTTATCCCTTATCGTTGGATTTGTGAGTTAGGATTTACTTACTAAGCATTTTGCTTATTAGTTGCATTTCCTTCTATTGCAGACAAAGGTAAAGAAAAAGCATAAGTTAAGGAGGCGAAGGGACTTGCATTGATGTTCAGTGGCGGCGGAACCGTGGAAGAGATCATTGGGCTAAGTCTTGTAGAACATGTGTTTTGGTGTTTCGAAGTGGTAGAATGAATGACTTTGTTTAAACCTTGCATAGATACAAAATTTGGTACAAACTCTAGTCTAAAGTTCACATAGATTTTGATAGCTTATTTACTTCCGCAAAAGTCCTAATTTCAAGTTTATGAAGTGGTTTTGATTTGCTAAAATGTTTAGAAAACTAGTATAGAGTATACAAATGGTGTTATGTCTTTGTATGGCTTGAAAGTATATGTTTTGTGGATGGATGGAGATGAGTTTCAGGTCTGAAATGCAGGTTTTCAGGCATGCCAGTCGACTGGTACAGGACCAGTCACCTGCCCTATTGAACAGTAGCTTCTGTTCGATGCACCAGGCGACTGCCAAGAGGCCAGTCGCCTGGTACCAGGCGACTGCTATATAGCAGTCGACTGGTACCATTGAAAAGAAATGGTATAGAGTAGCTGGTTAGTACTCTAGTGTTACAACGAAGAGGTCTAGGGGTCAAATCCTGGCAAAGCAAATAAGATGAAAGTTGTTTTGTTTTTTTTGGGAAAAAAAAGAGAGAAGGAAAAAAAAAATTTAGAGCAAGTTAAGGGAAGTTAAGTTGTTGTAACTTAAAGCTTAGTGGGAAAAGGTGGGTCGTCACATGAGTGGTCAAGTGTGGCATAATAGGATAGTTGCTCGCACTCTATGTAATGCCCCTCTCTCCTCAGACTTAGAGGGAGGTCACAATTTCTTTCACCTATACTATCACCAGTCGACTGATGGAGGAGCAATCGACTGGTGTCAGTCGACTCCTGGCCTGAGGTCACTCGACCAATCTTTCTGTTTGAAATTTTGCCATGGACCAGTCGACTGGTGGGACAATCAATCGACTGATCAGTCGATTCCTATCTGGATTTCACTCGACCAATCTTTCTGTTCCCTCGAATTCACTAAGGGCAGTTGACTGCTACCCTGGGCAGTCGACTAGTAATTCTGGAATCTCATTTCCAGAATTTAGAAACATTTGAATAACTCAATGAATACACTTATACTTCAACTATAGTTAGAACTCATATTCATTTTAATTGTGCTAGTTCATGAACCATCTATAGCAACTCAAACTTATAATCTTTGCGGAAACAATAAAATTGTCATGCAACTAAAGTAATAAGCTATAACACTAAGCAAGTCTCAGTCCTGAGTTCTTAATCCACGATTCCGCCACCATTAACACCAATCATCCTTCCGTTAGCCTCCTTGACTTACATTCTTTCTTTATCTTTATCTGCAGTAAAAGGATGCAAACTATAAGTAAATTGCTTAGTAAATATATCATACTCTCACAAAACATGCAATCAATATTAAACATGTTCATGATTAAAAAGAATGCTTACTTTAAAAACATATGTAACTGGAAATGCCATACTTAACATGAATATGCTCATGAATACGCTTGTAACACATTTGAAAACCCTTGCTTGAAATGAAAATGCTTAATATGCTTGAAACAAATGCTTGCATTTGAAAATTTATATACTCTTATCCTTTAAAATAGATAAACATCCTACTTTTGGGCCTGACAAAGTACCAATGCACGCATCCCTAATAGGTTTCAGGGTAGCTAGCCACCGAACCCTATTAGAGCGTCTCTACTAGGCTTACCAAGATCTCTTGTGGGCCTCGGCCCGGTACATGCCTCTTAAAAAGTAACATACTTAAAACTTGTAATGCTTGTACTTATAATGCTTACACTTTGCATATTCTTTGCACTTAAAAAGTAATGTTCCCAAAACTTGTTTTGGGACAGATCAAGACCTTGGTCTTGTACTTACATCAATGCACCTTGCGTGCCTTAGTCCCAGAACTCGTTCTAGGACTTAGTAAGACCTCGATCTTACTCTGTACTTTCATCGAGCACCTTGCGTGTCCTAATCCCAAAACTCGCTTTGGGGCAAATCAAGACTTTGGTCTTGCTATACTCAGATCACACATACAAAAAGCTTAGAATGACAACTAAAATCGTACGAGAATAACTTTTACTGCAGGTGAGTAATCTACTTACCTTGATGCTTACTACTCACTAATACCGAGCGCTAAGTCTAGTGAGGTGCCCATTCATCCACATCTTTCGCACGGTCGCCGAGTCTTAGGCACAAGGAGAAAGGAGAAACCCCGAAGAATCCAAACTTTGTTTAAAAGTAATGTAATGAAATAATGTTGAATCTGTCAAATAAAGTTAGGCCCGTAAAGCCACTTGAAGAGATAAGATTCCCACTTAGCTGTAAAGATATTTAGACTTTGCTGGAAAGGTTTATAGGGGGTACGATGGAAATGATGATGGGGCCCCTCAGCGCACCCAATTTCCATCCTTGCTTCCCTATATAAACCTTACCCTAGCTCATTGCAAAGCACAAGTCGACTCACGACACAAGCTTTACTTTGAGAACCAGCATTTTCAGTTTCTCTTGTAAGTCTTAAGCTTTCAAGCTTTTAAGCAATTTCCATTTCCTTTTCCCGTAAGAACTGTCTGTGTATTTCTAGTTCTATACTTATCTTTCTTATTGGAAAAGAAGCACGTTTCCTTTATGGTATCAGAGCGTATGGCTGAGTAAATCTTATTCAAGGTATTAGGGTAAGCAGGAGGTTGTTTTATGCATACAATTAAGCATAACAATAGATTTTCCAAAACTCTAAATGAAGGTCTTTAACAAAGTTTTCCAAGGATAAATTCTTTATACAAAGTGTTTAATCCTTTCTTGCAATAAGGCGACCGAGTAACGACGAGTGGATTGCAAAAGGGCAGGTCCTAACTTGGATAAGGCTGGGAGCCTAGAAAACCAAGGGCACACCTGCATGAGCAAGAAAACTCCTAGAAGCTCCTAAGCTGTAAGCAGTCAGGAAAAGACACTAAGTAAAAGAGTTCACCCTTATGAGTGTCAAAAACATAATTCGGTTACCAAAATTATGTCTAGACGTTGGGAAGCCTCTATACAGGAGTGGTATGCAAAAGCACCTACTGTGAACCTTGAATACCTTGACCTAGCACAAAAAGAGTCAACCCCAAAAGAACTAGCCCATAACCTTGCTGTAATTTATGACAAGGTTATTTTATCAAGTAGAATAAACCTACGAAATCTCAAGCTTAGTCTAGAAGAAAGACTCAAAAGGCTAGAATCAAAATTAAACCCGGATAAAACCCTACCGGAAGGTATAATTCAAGAATTATCTAGTAAAATCAATAGCCTGTCCTTAAAAGAAAAACCTATTGAAGGAAGGGGTAAATTAAGGGGTTTTAAGGACCCATACGAGCAATTCAAGGAAAGGACAAAACATGACAACAAGGGTCAGAACTGATCCCCCAGTTACTAGTACACAAAGAGATACACCTCTCTTTGAAGATCAGATTCGAGATTACCGTCAAAATCAAAGACGAAGGTATAATGCTCAGAGAGCTATTAATCGCATAACTAGAAGACTGACGGGGCAGGGACCATACAACATTTCCCTTGAGCAACAAATTGACCCTCAAGTTCAATTAAGGCTATCTATGCAGGAAAGGGCTTCTATAGTACCTGCTGAAGTGTTGTATCACTCAAGGCGAGATGACGCCCATCATCGTGTATATGTACACCGATCTGAAGAAGCTGTTCTGGTAACCTCAAACCAAGTTGATAGAGCTTTTATTCAACAGGATAGCTTTGATCAACTACAACGAAGTGGTATGAGGTTTATACATATGGGTGTTATACAAGTCAGGGTGCAGATTCTGCACAGACAAGAAGAAGGTACTCTTGTTCTAATAATTTTCCGAGACAATAGATGACAAGGTGACCAGGCTATATTTGCAACAATGGAAGTTGATTTAACTCACGGAAGTCAGTTAGTATATGTTATTCGTGATACTATGCTTACAGTGGCTGATTTTTATAGAAATATACAGATTTCCGTCCTAGCAAGAGGATATGATAACTGGCGAAATGGTGAAGCTAATATCCTAATAACCAGAGGACTGGTAGGAAGGCTATCCAACACTCCTAATGTTGGGTTTGCCTATGAAGTCCAGAATGTGGTAGATTATCTGGCTAGTCATGGAGTTCGAGCTTTACCTGGACGACACTACAATACCAGGGATGTATTAGGCCAAAACTGGGTTATAAGACCATCTGAGGTCAACATCCCTATGCAACCTACAGAAGTAAATACCAGGAATCTTTTAGATGGAAGGATTTCACTTCGATTTGAGAACTATCAAGCTGCTTTTCCATCTTCTCAGCCTACATATGATTCCAGAGATAATGAGATACAAAGTGATGAAGATGAAAACAGACTACAGACAATAGCAGTCCTCATCCAAGAAAATCGTCATAAAGAAGATGAAGAAGTTGTCTTAGTCAAAAGAATACATCCCCTTGCAAAACTTCCAAAAAGAGGCTCGGAAGGAGCTGCCGGGTATGACATTTCTATTGTTCAAAATATAATTATTCAACCATATGAGCAGGAATTATTGAGTACCGGACTCTGCCTGGAAATTCCTTATGATACCTATGCACGTATCGCTCCAAGATCTAGTTATGCTCTTAAAGGAATTATCATAGGCGCCAGAGTTATTGATGCTGATTACCGAGGGGAAGTCAAAGTGCTGGTATTAAATTTTTCAAAATCTCCTTTAATTCTAACAGCAGGAGAATTTATAGCACAAATTATTTTCGAATGCATCAAGTTACCTACTGTACTACCAGTTCCAGAGCTAAGCACTACTAAAAGACAAGAACGAGGCTTTGAGTTAATACATCAAAAGCAACAACAACCTCCAGTTGTATCCCCTCTCCACAAGCCAGAACGTGTTGATTACAAATATAATGCACAAAAGGAAAAAGAAAGAAGGCAAGCTTATGCTGTATTATGCCAGGAGGAGTTTCTAGATGAGCTCCAAAATCAAAACTTACGAGATAGTTTCCAAGACGCATGTAATTTGCGTCAAAAATCTCGTGATCATTGTGTTGAGATACAACAAGAGTTGAATTCCTTAAAACAACAAGTAGTGGAGTCAAAGAAACATCCCACAAAGACTTCTCGACAATATAGAGAAGAAATCGATCTTCTACACAATAAAAGTCTTTATTTTCAACCGGAAGACATTCAGCAATTACTACAACCTGGCAATCATCAGGAGAAAGTAAGCCCTTCTGATGAAGAAATTAACAATTATTTCATTCAACTTTATACAGGGCCAGAAGACACACCCAAGGACTCCCTCTGGTTATCATACTACCACTGATCCTGATCCCCCATCTGCAGATGAGAAGACCCAACTTGATCATTTTGAATATCTTCAATATTTAGCTATGCAGGATCAGGGCAACCGATGGGACACACTTGGGGAGCCCAGTGGCAAATTTGACTATATGGTCAACTATGCCATACCACCTATACAACCCTTTATATACGCCACAAAACCTTCATGGGATGATGATGACGAGACGACTCCCCTATATCATTTTGCTTCGGAAGGTGGTGGAACTAATCTCTCTTCTACTTCTCCTTCTCCTTCCGATGCATATATTGCGGTTTTAACCCCTCAGGATGATGATGAATGGGTAACGGATTACCCCCAATTACGACGGTTGACTGAACAAGTTTATTCTCAAGAAACCGCTTCTACTTATAGACCACCAGTGGATACTACAATGAATCCTGTTGGAGTTGGACCAACATGGCCCAAACAGGAATCGGTAAGTATGGCTACTGAACCCGGAACTAATATCAGGGGAAGAACATTCAAAGGGAAGGATACTTCAGAATGGTGGAACCTTCCAACCGCACAAACTCAAACTGGTGCTATTCTTACTTTACCTACTCAGTTGGGGAGAATTGAAGAAGTATTTCTTCGATGGGAAGCCATAACAAAAAATGTCGTCTCACTTCAAAATTTCACTGATACACAAGATAAAGCAGATTTTATTGAAAATCTTCTGGGAGAAGCAGAACGGATAACCTGGATCCAATGGAGAATGGCTTTTCCAAATGAATACAAAGAGCTCGTTAACTCGGCTGAAGGCAGAAATGGTACGCAAAATATTATTTCTCAAATTAGACGAGTATTTATGCTTGAGGATCCTTTCCAAGGGTCCACTGATATGCAGGATCGGGCGTACCGAGATTTAGAGAGATTGACATGTCCAAATATAAAGATATTTTCTCCTTTATGAATGATTATATGCATCTTGCAGCCAAGACAGGAAACCTTTTTACAGGACCTGAATTATCAGAAAAATTTTGGCTCAAACTACCTGGGGATTTAGGAAGAAAAATAAAAGCAGAATTTGAAGACAGATATAGTGGTAATACTATGGGCGTTCATCCTAGAGTAATATTCACTTACAAATATCTTGAAGAGGAATGTAAGAAGGCTGCTTTTAGCAGATCATTAAAAGATTTGTCATTCTGCAACCAAATACCTATCCCAGGTTATTACCAAAACACAAAGCGAAAATATGGGGTTAGAAAATCCACAACATACAAAGGGAAGCCCCATGATTCCCATGCCAGAATCGAAAAGAAGAAACATCTTCTTCGAAACAAAAAGTGTAAGTGTTTCCTCTGCGGAGAAGAAGGACATTTTGCTAGGGACTGTCCTAAAGATTATAAGAATATCAAAAGAGTAGCAATGTTTGAAGGACTAGAATTACCAGAGGAATATGAAATAATGTCTGTTCAAGAAGGAGATGACCAGTCAGACGCAATTTACAGCATTTCTGAAGGAGAAGATCAGCAGGTACAGCAGATAAACTCCTTATTCAATGAATTCTTACTGGTTTTTATTGAGCAGAAAAATTGTTATATGATCGGAAAAACACATGGATGGCAACCGATGGTTAAAGTATCCCAGAAGCAACATGATTGCAACCACTTATGGGAACTTAATGGGGACATCACAGCAGAGTATGTTAGATGCCATTGCTGTAAAAGAGAGACAATGAGAAAGCACAGAATGCATTGTCCCAACTGCCTTCTTACCTCATGTGGTATGTGTTCTTTACATTATTTTGACACAAAAATACCTGTAGAAAAAGAGCATCGATTACCTATCATACCATCCTCATTGATACATGAACAGCAGAATTATATTCTGATATTAGAAACAGAAAATGCCAAGTTAAAGCAGGAATTAGCAGAAGAAAAAGAAAGCTATCAGTTACGACTCCAGGAATTACGAGAATCCATTGATAAAGAAAAGGCACAGCTACTGGAAAATATTGCTGCTGAGCGTATGGAGCTTGATTCAGAAATCGAAGAATTAAAATACAAGAATGATCTTCTCACATTAGAGCTCCATGACTTGAAAAAGCAGGCTGAACAATCTGAAGATATAAATGTAATCATAGAAGAAAAGGAGAAGGTCTTTTCTGCACAAGAAGGTACGCAACCAAGGAAAAAGATGAATGGGTTATATAATATGACTGTGGAAATTGATATTCCAGGAATAGAACGATTCAAGATGAATGCAATTCTAGATACGGGGGCTACAACCTGTTGTATTGATCAAAATTCTGTTCCAAAAGAAGCTCTTGAAGACAACACTTTTGAAGTAAATTTCAATGGCATTAATTCCCAGACAAAGGCTAATAAAAAGCTAAAGAGTGGAGGTATGAGAATTAATGAACATTTCTTTCGCATACCATATACATACGCATTTCCTTTATCACTTGGCAACATCTCTATGATTCTTGGATGCAATTTTATACGTTCCATGTATGGTGGCCTAAGGATTGAAGGAAATGAAGTAACATTTTATAAGAATGTTACTACTATCAGAACAGCCCAGGAAGTCGTCTCTGCCTCAGCCATGGAAGAATTAAATATGGAAGAAGAAGAATATATTCAAATTCAGGAGCAGGTTAGTTCCAGCCAAGTGCTAGTCAAGGAAGAATATCAACATTTATTAAAGGACCTTCTTGATACCGGTTACATTGGGGACAATCCAACAAAATATTGGGAGAAGAATCAAGTCAAATGTAAGTTGGAAATCAAAAATCCTGATATTACAATTGAAGACAAACCATTAAAGCATGTCACTCCTTCGATGCAAGCATCCTTCAGTAAGCATATAAAGGCTTTACTTGATTTAAATGTTATTCGGCCTAGTAAAAGTCGACACCGGACTACTGCCATAATAGTAAATTCCGGGACTACAATAGATCCTGTTACCAAGCAAGAAAAGAAAGGGAAGGAAAGAATGGTCTTTAATTATAAGAGACTGAATGACAACACTCATAAAGATCAATATAGCCTCCCTGGAATCAACACCATCATCAAACGAGTTGGAACTAGTAAGATTTACTCAAAGTTTGATCTGAAAAGCGGTTTTCATCAGGTTATGATGGACCCATCCTCTATTGAATGGACAGCATTTTGGGTTCCAGAGGGACTGTTTGAATGGCTTGTAATGCCTTTTGGCCTTAAAAATGCCCCTGCAGTCTTCCAAAGAAAGATGGATCTTTGTTTCCGAGGTACAGAAGAATTTATTGCTGTTTATATAGATGATATCCTAGTATTTTCACAGACAAAGAAGGAGCATGAGGAGCATCTTAAATTAATGCTGCAAATTGTCAAGAAAAACGGGCTTATTTTGAGTCCGACGAAAATGAAGATTGGAAGTTCATCAATTGAGTTTCTGGGTGCAACATTAGGGAATTCTCGCATCAAACTCCAGGAGCATATAATCAAGAAAGTGGTAAGTTTTAAGGATGAAGAGCTGCAGACAACTAAAGGACTGCGTTCCTGGTTAGGGCTTCTTAATTATGCAAGGAGTTACATTCCTGAGATGGGTAAAATTTTAGGCCCTTTATATTCTAAGACTAGCCCAACTGGTGAAAAGAAAATGAATAACCAAGATTGGGCTCTTATCCGCAAGATGAAGCAGCTTATTCAACAATTACCTGATTTGGAACTTCCCCCTGAGCAAAGTTATATGATTATTGAAGCAGACGGCTGTATGGAAGGATGGGGAGGGATTTGTAAATGGAAGCCACAAAAATTTGACCCCAGAGAAAAAGAAAAGATTTGTGCATACGCCAAGCGGAAAATTTAACCCCCTAAAATCCACCATAGATGCAGAAATCTTTGCGGTAACAAATAGCCTCAGTAACTTCAAGATTTATTATCTGGATAAAACTGAGTTATTAATCCGTACTGATTGTCAAGCCATAATCAGTTTTTACAACAAAACAGCCCAAAATAAACCCTCACGGGTTAGATGGCTGTCATTTACGGATTTCATTACCGGCATTGGAGTTCCTATCATCTTCCAACACATTGACGGTAAAGACAATTTACTGGCTGACGCTTTATCCAGACTTGTTTGTTTTATTACAGGACCATGGACTTCAACGCCTCAAAAGGACGAAATACTACTTCAGATGGAGGCTCTAGCAGCACAAATCCAGGCCAAGCCCAGCAAGAAGGCCTCACAACACCTGTTGGGCCTTGCACACTTCTTCACCAGTACCAAGATATCTTCTTCTCCATCCCGCCAGGCGTCCAACGCTCAGAGGACTACGAAAAGCGACAACAATTATCAAGGATTGAGAGAGACATTTCTGAAGGGACACTTAACCTCATCCGTGACCTGGAAACCACCCTCCAGCTCAAAGAATATGAGTACACTCACAGAGGTCACGGAGGAGATCCCGCAGATCCCTATTGGCGAAACCAGCTGGCCTGCATACGAATCATTAAACGACAATTATGGGATTCCTTTCTTAACATCCAAGAAATAACAAAGGCCATCAAAAATCTGCCACCATAAGAAACAAGAAGCCGTGGTGGGCACCATATCCCCGAAGAATCCAAACTTTGTTTAAAAGTAATGTAATGAAATAATGTTGAATCTGTCAAATCAAGTTAGGCCCGTAAAGCCACTTGAAGAGATAAGATTCCCACTTAGCTGTAAAGATATTTAGACTTTGCTGGAAAGGTTTATAGGGGGTACGATGGAAATGATGATGGGGCCCCTCAGCGCACCCAGTTTCCATCCTTGCTTCCCTATATAAACCTTACCCTAGCTCATTGCAAAGCACAAGTCGACTCACGACACAAGCTTTACTTTGAGAACCAGCATTTTCAGTTTCTCTTGTAAGTCTCAAGCTTTCAAGCTTTTAAGCAATTTCCATTTCCTTTTCCCGTAAGAATTGTCTGTGTATTTCTAGTTCTATACTTATCTTTCTTATTGGAAAAGAAGCACGTTTCCTTTATGGTATCAGAGCGTATGGCTGAGTAAATCTTATTCAAGGTATTCGGGTAAGCAGGAGGTTGTTTTATGCATACAATTAAGCATAACAATAGATTTTCCAAAACTCTAAACGAAGGTCTTTAACAAAGTTTTCCAAGGATAAATTCTTTATACAAAGTGTTTAATCCTTTCTTGCAATAAGGCGACCGAGTAACGACGAGTGGATTGCAAAAGGGCAGGTCCTAACTTGGATAAGGCTGGGAGCCTAGAAAACCAAGGGCACACCTGCATGAGCAAGAAAACTCCTAGAAGCTCCTAAGCTGTAAGCAGTCAGGAAAAGGCACTAAGTAAAAGAGTTCACCCTTATGAGTGTCAAAAACATAATTCGGTTACCAAAATTATGTCTAGACGTTGGGAAGCCTCTATACAGGAGTGGTATGCAAAAGCACCTACTGTGAACCTTGAATACCTTGACCTAGCACAAAAAGAGCCAACCCCAAAAGAACTAGCCCATAACCTTGCTGTAATTTATGACAAGGTTATTTTATCAAGTAGAATAAACCTACGAAATCTCAAGCTTATTCAAGAAGAAATCGAGTTGCTAAAGGAGGAAAATCAGAAACTCTCTAAGGCAGTTAAAGAATTAACTGGTGAAATTGTTAAAGAGAATCCTTTAACCGAAAAGCAAGTAAGAATCTTATTACTTGAAGCCTTTGAACAAACTGGTCTTGCAATACAAGAAACCTTACATGTTTCTACTGATTTGAAGGCTAAAATCAGTAAGCTAAGCTTAACTCTCCAAAAACTAGAGGCTTGGGCCTCTACATGAGTTACATTAACACCCAAGCAACAAATTCATATAAGGAAGCCTTACAAGCAACTGAGTTGATAGAAGCCCCAGCACTAGGCTTCTGTCGACCTTCTCAATATAAAGGAGCCCTTGGAAGTACTGAAGCTTCCATAAAACAAGCTAACACCCAGATACAGCTCCTAGTTACTATCTTAGAGAAAATTGAAAGTCTAGAAGAAAGACTCAAAAGGCTAGAATCAAAATTAAACCCGGATAAAACCCTACCGGAAGGTATAATTCAAGAATTATCCAGTAAAATCAATAGCCTGTCCTTAAAAGAAAAACCTATTGAAGGAAGGGGTAAATTAAGGGTTTTTAAGGACCCATACGAGCAATTCAAGGAAAGGACAAAACATGACAACAAGGGTCAGAACTGATCCCCCAGTTGTTACCGCAAAGATTTCTGCATCTATGGTGGATTTTAGGGGGTTAAATTTTCCGCTTGCGTATGCACAAATCTTTTCTTTTTCTCTGGGGTCAAATTTTTGTGGCTTCCATTTACAAATCCCTCCACATCCTTCCATACAGCCGTCTGCTTCAATAATCATATAACTTTGCTCAGGGGGAAGTTCCAAATCAGGTAATTGTTGAATAAGCTGCTTCATCTTGCGGATAAGAGCCCAATCTTGGTTATTCATTTTCTTTTCACCAGTTGGGCTAGTCTTAGAATATAAAGGGCCTAAAATTTTACCCATCTCAGGAATGTAACTCCTTGCATAATTAAGAAGCCCTAACCAGGAACGCAGTCCTTTAGTTGTCTGTAGCTCTTCATCCTTAAAACTTACCACTTTCTTGATTATATGCTCCTGGAAGAAAGACTCAAAAGGCTCAAAAGGCTAGAATCAAAATTAAACCCGGATAAAACCCTACCGGAAGGTATAATTCAAGAATTATCTAGTAAAATCAATAGCCTGTCCTTAAAAGAAAAACCTATTGAAGGAAGGGGTAAATTAAGGGTTTTTAAGGACCCATACGAGCAATTCAAGGAAAGGACAAAACATGACAACAAGGGTCAGAACTGATCCCCCAGTTACTAGTACACAAGTAACCACAAGAGATACACCTCTCTTTGAAGATCAGATTCGAGATTACCGTCAAAATCAAAGACGAAGGTATAATGCTCAGAGAGCTATTAATCGCATAACTAGAAGACTGACGGGGCAGGGACCATACAACATTTCCCTTGAACAACAAATTGACCCTCAAGTTCAATTAAGGCTATCTATGCAGGAAAGGGCTTCTATAGTACCTGCTGAAGTGTTGTATCACTCAAGGCGAGATGACGCCCATCATCGTGTATATGTACACCGATCTGAAGAAGCTGTTCTGGTAACCTCAAACCAAGTTGATAGAGCTTTTATTCAACAGGATAGCTTTGATCAACTACAACGAAGTGGTATGAGGTTTATACATATGGGTGTTATACAAGTCAGGGTGCAGATTCTGCACAGACAAGAAGAAGGTACTCTTGTTCTAATAATTTTCCGAGACAATAGATGGCAAGGTGACCAGGCTATATTTGCAACAATGGAAGTTGATTTAACTCACGGAAGTCAGTTAGTATATGTTATTCCTGATACTATGCTTACAGTGGCTGATTTTTATAGAAATATACAGATTTCCGTCCTAGCAAGAGGATATGATAACTGGCGAAATGGTGAAGCTAATATCTTAATAACCAGAGGATTGGTAGGAAGGCTATCCAACACTCCTAATGTTGGGTTTGCCTATGAAGTCCAGAATGTGGTAGATTATCTGGCCAGTCATGGAGTTCGAGCTTTACCTGGACGACGCTACAATACCAGGGATGTATTAGGCCAAAACTGGGTTATAAGACCATCTGAGGTCAACATCCCTATGCAACCTACAGAAGTAAATACCAGGAATCTTTTAGATGGAAGGATTTCCCTTTGATTTGAAAACTATCAAGCTGCTTTTCCATCTTCTCAGCCTACATATGATTCCAGAGATAATGAGATACAAAGTGATGAAGATGAAAATAGACTACAAACAATAGCAGTCCTCATCCAAGAAAATCGTCATAAAGAAGATGAAGAAGTTGTTTTAGTCAAAAGAATACATCCCCTTGCAAAACTTCCAAAAAGAGGCTCGGAAGGAGCTGCCGGGTATGACATTTCTATTGTTCAAAATATAATTATTCAACCATATGAGCAGGAATTATTGAGTACCAGACTCTGCCTGGAAATTCCTTATGATACCTATGCACGTATCGCTCCAAGATCCAGTTATGCTCTTAAAGGAATTATCATAGGCGCCGGAGTTATTGATGTTGATTACCGAGGGGAAGTCAAAGTGCTGGTTTTAAATTTTTCAAAATCTCCTTTAATTCTAACAGCAGGAGAATTTATAGCACAAATTATTTTCGAATGCATCAAGTTACCTACTGTACTACCAGTTCCAGAGCTAAGCACTACCAAAAGACAAGAACGAGGCTTTGGGTTAATACATCAACAGCAACAACAACCTCCAGTTGTATCCCCTCTCCACAAGCCAGAACGTGTTGATTACAAATATAATGCACAAAAGGAAAAAGAAAGAAGGCAAGCTTATGCTGTATTACGCCAGGAGGAGTTTCTAGATGAGCTCCAAAATCAAAACTTACGAGATAGTTTCCAAGACGCATGTAATTTACGTCAAAAATCTCGTGATCATTGTGCTGAGATACAACAAGAGTTGAATTCCCTAAAACAACAACTAGTGGAGTCAAAGAAACATCCCACAAAGACTTCTCGACAATATAGAGAAGAAATCGATCTTCTTCACAATAAAAATCTTTATTTTCAACCGGAAGACATTCAGCAATTACTACAACCTGGCAATCATCAGGAGAAAGTAAGCCCTTCTGACGAAGAAATTAACAATTATTTCATTCAACTTTATACAGGGCCAGAAGACACACCCAAGGACTCCTCTAGTTATCATACTACCACTGATCCTGATCCCCCATCTGCAGATGAGAAGACCCAACTTGATCATTTTGAATATCTTCAATATTTAGCTATGCAGGATCAGGGCAACCGATGGGACACACTTGGGGAGCCCAGTGGCAAATTTGACTATATCGCTTGCCTAGTCTGTCTCACCCAATCTAAGTAATCAAGAATGTTAAACCCAGGTTGATTTTATGAGACAGAGTTTAGTTTAATCAGTTTGATCAGATTAACTGGATTGAAAAGAATTTGTAAAATGTATTTTTGAAAAAGATTAGGGAAAGTTTGAAAAAGAATTTTTGAAAAAGAATAAGTAGAATTTTGAAAATGAAAACAAATTAATAGAGTTTGAAAGAATTTTTTTTGGAAAGATTTGGGTTAGTTTAACTTTATTTATCCTAATTATCTCACCAATTTCTAAGTGACAAAACAGGGAACCTAATCTGTTTTATGAGATGATCTCAATTTTATCTTGAAGTTTGGTTGAATCTAAGATATGCTTAAAACTTGAGTTAGATTCATATTTCAGAATTAGTAATTTAAAAATATATTTCACTATTTGGCTTTCAGGTCTTGGCGAGGCACAGAGGCCTTCTTTGGCCTTAAGCTTATTGGATCAACAACCCTTTCCTAGACAAAGCCGCATAAAAAAATAGTATTTTTAAATTCCTCGTTCTGAAATCTTGGTCTAACTAGTTGAGGATGTGGTGAGGTAGCTTCGGCTAGTTCCACCTGACTAAGAAGACCAAATAGAAGATGCCTTCTTCTACTAGACTCCCCAGACGACTTTCCAACGTACTATCTGTTGGATCGAGAGAACCGATAGAGGGGGGGTGAATATCGGAAAACATTCGGATTTAAGATAGACAATTTGCACAGCGGAAGATTAAAAGCAAAACACACAGACACAGTTATTTTTTCTTGGTTCAGAGCCTAGGTCGACTCCTACTCCAAGGCCCACGGTCGTTAACCGTTAACTGCGGGCAATTCTATATTTTTGCAAAATGGTTTACAAATCAATATTACAATTGCGGTATCGTAAACACAAAAGGAAATTGCTCTTCATTACCGATGTCCGATGTAGATTGACTTTTCGGAGCGGAGGGACGTTGTCGGCTCGAGTTGGGAGGTTTCCGGAGCAGAGCGCGGGAGCAGAACAGCGTAGAAGGGTTGAATCAAGTGTTGTACAGAAGCCTGGGCGTTGGTGCTATTTATAGCACCTCGGGGCGCCCTGGACGTCGGGGGCGCCTAATAAATACTATTTTATTGATTATTTGAGCTGCTAAAATCCACGTTTGACCTATGTTTTTATTGCTTAATTGTGAAATTGCCCTAGGTTTTAGAACTTACTCTTATTTTGGACTTAATTATAAATTTGCATTAAATTAGATTATTTGGCCACTAATTTTTTGATATATTTTTGTAGGCATAAAAGGTTCATGGACCTAGGACATATTGGGTCAAACTTGAGTCGGATGTGAACCGGATCGAATTATCAAGCTTACGATTAATCCGGGCCGTCCGATTCAAGAGCGGCTAGATCTGAGCCATCCGGGATCATCTGAAGCAATCTGAGCTAGGGCTAGGGTTGATCAAGCACCCTGATCAAGATCTGAAGGTTTCATCCCAATCAGAGCTCAATCAACCGTTGGATCAAGCTTGGAGGGCTCTTGATCATCCATTCAAAGATTAGGTTGATCTGGACCATCCGTTGCATATCTGGAGGATCCGAGCTACCACAAGGCAGATCCTGACCCCAGATCATCATCATCAAAATTTGGCTCAAATCAGACCAAGATCAGCCGTTGGATTGAAGTGGATCAATCTGGACCGTCCGTGCTTAATTATTTAAGGAAAAAATCGCCGCAGCTTCCCCTTCATCGCGTCTTCGCCGCAACAGTGGGTTCTTCAGTTCTTCATCGTTTTCTTCCAATTTTTCATCCAATCGAAGGCGTGATCACTCAATCCATCATCAGAGCAAGGGCTAGGTCAGTGAAGAGAGTCTCAGTGAGGTTTCAGATTGGATTTTTGCTCAATAGTGAAGCTGCGTGAGGTTTCAGCAGTTTCACTACCCGAATTCAGCGAGCTCAGCTGTGTTCCATTTCCACGGCATCCGAGCTGACCAGAGGGGTTCCCTGGAAGGTTTCGGTCATTCCCAAATCCAAATCGCAAGCCACCACAGCGAGTTTGAAGAATTCGGAAGCAAATTTCAGCTTGAGCAGGATTTGATCTAATTCGGTATCAAAGACAGTTCCTCACTGATTTGTTGAGCTTGCGGGTCCGAAGTTCACTCTTGATTGACGACCAAGGAGCTCTTGAGTTGGAGAAGGGTTGAGGAGTAGCTTAGATCCTTAATTTCCAAGTTTTGTAGCTGTAATTGGATTTCTGCACATGTTCTGTTTTTGCAGTTTCGTACCAGCAACTTAGTTCTAAGTTCTGAATTGTTTAGCTTAATTAGGTTTTAAATCTTCAAGTTAGTTAGTTTATGAGCTTGTTTAGATGACAATTAGATTTAATTTCAGCTAGGTTGCAGTTTAAATTCTTGCGTGCCAATTTGTTAAGCTTGCGTATCAAGCATTTCCTGCATTTTGACTTGGCGTATCAAATCCTTAGGAGCAGTTCATATTAGCTAGATTAGATTATGTCTGAATGTTTTCTTATGTTAGATTGGGTTAATTCATCATCAGTTTGCTTGTAAGTTTTTGAGCTTGATTATCCCCTGAATTTAGTTGAAAGTTCTGCACACCTCAATTCTGAATTTGGTGTTCCCTTCGGTTTGTTTACTTTGACAGCTTCCATTTGATAATTCGGAATTTTATTTTCATTTCTGAACTCCCTTAGTCCATTGCATGTCACTCGCTTACATCCCGATCTGTTAGAATAAATTTTCGGCACAAGAATTCAACAACTCGGCACAAGAGCTTCATCTTGCGTGCCAAGTTGTTGGATTTTTGATTTGCATCAGATTTCCACTAGTTTTTCGTGGTGTAGGACAGCTACTGAATTCTATTGATATCATCTTTAGAATCCTTGAGTTCCTTTGCATTGGTTTGCTTTCCAAAATCATAGCTAGTTTTAGTTAAAGTGCTTGTTCAAAGTCTGAATTTCACACGCTTTTAATGGTATCAAGCCTGTTTGTTTCCAAAATCTGCCATCCCTATGTTTATTCAATTGCTTAGCAATATGATTTCATTTAATATCCATTGTGTGCCCCTTTTTAATAACAATTTAGTTCCCTTGGTTGAGTTGGTTCACCAGTTGAGTCATCATTCACTATCGTGTTTAGTTCCTTTGTTTAGTTTGTTTTTATTGTTATTGCCAATTCCATTCCGAATTTACAATCCAAACCCAATTACTTATTTGAAACCCTAAAAACACAAACGACACATAAACCAAGCTCGAATCAAACACTACAACTAGCCTCGAGAAAAAATACGACCCGTGGCCCCTATATTACATTTTCAGATTTTGATTGTAAAAAGGGTGTCCAGCTTTCATTTATAAATTCTAAATTTGAGACCCACATTCGTGACACATAGTTTGGGTCCGTCAAATTTTTGGCGCTGTTGCCGGGGACTTACTAGTTGATTTTTTTGATTTTTGCTTGTGCACTTATTTCATATCATTCTTGATTTATTTCTGTGCTTATTGTTATATCTTTTGATTTGATTCTATTTGTTTTATCTCTTTATCCACTTTTACTGCGATTTATTTTGTTTTATGATCAGGTCTTCAGGTGGTGACTTAGAAGAATTCGACCCTGAGATTGAGAGGACTTTTAGAGCTAGGAGGAGCCAGGGCATTCTTTCTGAGACTACAGACATCCCTCCTATTCAGACTATTTTTCCTCACTCAGGCAGTGACATGGCAGACCACCAGAGAACAATGAAGGAGCTTGCAGCACCAGATGTTGCATTTTAGTACTCCAGCATAGCTTATCCAGAGCTGGGAGGGAATTTTGAGTTAAGATCTGGACTTATCAATTTGTTGCCAAAGTTTCAGGGACTTACTGGAGAGGATCCAAACAGACACCTGCATGAATTTCATGTTGTATGCTCCACTATGAAGCCTCAGGGCATTTCTGAAGAAGACATCAAGCTGAGAGCTTTCCCCTTCACACTAACAGGAGCAGCAAAAGACTGGTTCTATTATCTGCCCACAGGACATGTGTCTAGTTGAATCGCTATGAAGAAGGCATTTTTTGAGAAGTATTTCCCAGCCTCCAGGACAGCTATAATCAGAAAAAGCATCTGTGGGTTCAACAAGTGGTGTGTGAAACACTATATGATTACTGGGAAAGATTTAACAAGTTGTGTTCAAGTTGCCCCCAGCATCAAATCAGCGAGCAATTATTGATTCAATATTTTTATGAGGGACTGCTGCAGATGGATAGAGTCATGATAGATGCTGCATCTGGAGGGGCCCTAGTGAACAAAACACCAATGCAAGCTAGGGAGCTAATTTCTAATATGGCTAAGAATTCCCAACAATTTGGAAGCAGGGCCTTGACCACCAGAGGAGTGGGTGAAGTTCAGATAGTTCCTACTGATCAGAAGGAGTTTAAGAATGCATTGATGGAGCTCACCTCGACTGTTAAGCAAATGGAATTAAAAATGGAAAGACAAAATTCAACTCCTTCAGTACCTCCACAGTCAAGTCAAATGATAAGTGTGTGTGGCATTTGTTCTAGTCAAGAGCACACTTCAGACTCATGCCCTACCCTCCAGCAGGACGAGACAGTAGCAGCATTGGTGAGAGGACAATTTCAAGCAAGAAACAATCCATATTCCTCTACTTACAACCCCGGTTGGAGGAATTATCCTAACTTGAGGTATGGGAATGCTTTCTATCAACAAGACCCTCAAACGCAGCCCTCACAGCAGCCTCAACCAAATTTCCAGCAGCCCCAACAAACTCAGAACAATCAGCAAGCTTTTCAGCCATCAAACCAAAATTTTCAGCCTCCGTTTCAGCCTAATTCCCAACAAATTCAGCAACAATTTCAGCAGTTCGAACCTCAATTTCAGCAATATCATCAAGGGCAGCAAGGTTTGCAATCATTCCCAGCTTTCCAAGCTCAAAACCAACAAAATTTCCAGCCTTCACAGCCCTTGAATCAGAATTTCCAGCCGTATAATCAAGGGTGTCAAAGTCAGAATTTTCAGCCCTCGCCACCTAATTTTCCATTTCAAAATCAAAACTTTCAAGGCTACAATTCCCAGCAAGGTTTCCAAGCAAATCAGCCTTTGAATCAGCCCTATCAACAGCCTAATCAGTCCTTTAATCAGCCCCAACAGCATTGTTTTCAACAAAATCAGCAAGCTCCACCATTTCAGCCGACTAATTCATCCTTTCAAAATCAGTCAAGGAGCTATGCTAACCAACAGAGGGTTGAGGATATGTTTCAACAGATGATGCAGCAACAACAAGCTTGGCAACAACAAACATAACAACAACAACAAGCTTGGCAACAACAAACACAACAACAACAACAAGCTTGGCAACAACAACAACAATTCAATCACAACATTGAGAGGCAATTGGGTCAATTGGCTAGTGGGATCAATCAGAATCAAGCTCAAGGATCAAGTCAACTCCCTTCCCAAAATGTTCCTAATCCTAAAGGAAACATGAGTGCTATTTATTTGAGGAGTGGGAAGATCACTTCATCTCCAAAGAATCCAAGAGCAGATTTTTCAGAAAACCGGACAGCAACAGCGATTCCAAATCAGAACATGCATGAAACGACTTCAAATTTAGCTGATTCCACCCCTAGCCCGTTCCCAACCCCTTCCTCAAGTAACCCTCCAAAAATGGAGGAAAACGGAGAAGAAATCAGTGCCGAGACGCAAGGGACAGCAACCACTTCACAGGGGACAGCAACCAAAATTTCAGCCTCTCCATCTCTGGCCAAAGAAGATGATTTTAGGGTTCCTTTACCCTTTCCACAGTGGAAGACACTAGCCAAAAAGCAAGTGGAGGAGGAGAAGGCTAAAGAATTCAATGAACTAGTGGAACTTTTCAGTAAGGTAGAGATAAATGTACCTTTGTTGACCATGATCCAGCAAATTCCAAAGTATGCTAAGTTTTTGAAAGATCTTTGTGTTCATAAAAAGAAACTTAAGGAAAATGAGTTGGTCAGCTTTGGGAAGAATATCTCAGCACTTATCCACACTATTCCTCAGAAGTGTGAAGACCCTGGGATGTTTACTGTATCTTGTGAGATAGGGAGCACCACATTCCACGATGCTATGCTTGATTTAGGAGCTTCCATAAATGTGATGCCCAGGTCAGTATTTCAGATGCTCGGCATAGGCCCTTTACAACCCACTGGTGTGGTGATACAGCTAGCAGACAGGAGTCAGATCCACCCAGCAAGTATGATTGAAGATATTTTGGTGAAGGTAAAGGATGTAACGACCCGGAAAATTCTCTTAATATTTTCTTAAAATATTAAGCATGTTTAAATAATTTTCCAAGGGACCTAGAAATATTAAGGAGAACTTTGGCCTAGAAAATCCATGTTTTCTCATTTAAATTGAGAAAACTAAGTACTAATGGGCTTTATGTGGGCTTTCTAGTACCATGATTATAGGTGGATTTCGGTAATAATTAGTATAAATATAAATAGGATTTAATTAGGCATATTAGCATGATTATGGGTAAGTCTTAGCCTAATTTTTCTATTTTAATAGAGAAATTAGGTACTAATGAGCTTTAAATGGGCTCCAAAAATGGGGATTAATTAGGTAAAATTAATATAAATTAGGTAAAATTAATATAAATATAAAAAAATTTTATTTAGGAATATTAGCATAATTATGGGTGATTTTTGGAGAATTTTCAAAATAAAAGGGAACTTTCAAAAATTGGAGGAAAAGGTTTAAATAAAATGAAAAATAAAATAAAAATAAAGGTGCATGGGCCAAGGATTGAACCTTGGACCTCTTGTACAATCATGAATGCTTTAACCAACTCACCTAGCAAGGAATACTTATGAGTAAATGAAGTGGAGGTTGGTTAAGAAGTAGAAGGAGATGAAGGGTCATGGAGAGACTCTTCATTTGCCTCTTTAAAGGAGCTATAAAGAGGGGGTTTGGGGGGTTACTTCTCTTCACCATCAAGTGAATTTGCTCCCCTCCTCCCTCCTCATTCTAGCCGAAATTCTAAGGAAGAGTTCCCCTTGGAAAAGTTTCCACCAAGGCTCCATCTCCCAAGATCTAAAGTTCTTACAAGGATCCAAGGACTAGGTGTGGTCAAGAGACATCAAGTCTTCTTCCTTCTCTCCATCCAAGGTCTAAAAATTTAGAAACCCCAAGGTAAGACTCCCTCACCTGTGGTATAATAGTCCCTATGATTTTTATGATTTTTAGCATGATATATTGGATAGTTTTTGGATTTGATGTTGAAAGGAAAGAAAACCAAGAACTTTATGTTTAAAGGTTTCGGCCACCATGTTTTTAAGATCTACAATTATGATAAAAATATGTATAATGCTATTTAATATTACCTTATGATGTTTAGAAGTTAAGTATTTTTGGGAATTTTTGGAGTACCCTAGGATACCCTAGAGTTTCGGCCAACATGAAAGAAGCAAAACCCAGAACCTTAAGTTCAAGGGTTTCGGCCACTATGTTTTAAATGTCTATAAATATGTTAAAAATCATGATAATGTTATTTAATGTTCTCTTATGATGTTAGAAGTTAAGTATAATTTTTGGGAATTTTTGGAGTACCCTAGGACACCCTAGAGTTTCGGCCAACATGAAAGAAGCAAAACCCAGAACCTTAAGTTCAAGGGTTTCGGCCACCATGTTTTAAATGTCTAGAAATATGTTAAAAATCATGATAATGTTATTTGATGTTCCCTTATGATGTGTAGAGGTTAAGTATAATTTTTGGAATTTCTGGAGTACTCTAGGACACTCTAGGGTTCGGCCAACATGAAAGGGGCAAAACCAAGTCCTATGTTTATGGGTTTCGGCCACCATGTTTAAATGACTATAAATATGTTAAAAATCATGATAATGTTATTTGATGTTCCCTTATGATGTGTAGAGGTTAAGTATAATTTTTGGGAATTTTTGGAGTACCCTAGGATACTCTAGGGTTTCGGCCAACATGAAAGGGGCAAAACCAAGGTCCCTATGTTTATGGGTTTCGGACACCATGATTTAAATGTCTAAAATATGTTAAAAGTCATGATAATGTTATTTGATGTTCCCTTATTATGTTTAGAAGTTATGTATAATTTTTGGGAATTTTTGGAGCATCCTAGAGGCCCATATGGTTCGGGCCAACCCCAAGGACCCAAGGGTTAGGGTTGAGTCTTTAACTTCAAGCATATGTTTATGTGTTGCCATGATATAAGGATGATGGATGGTGGTTATGTGAATTTTCACATGGCCTTGGGACTCCACAAGTTTCGGCCAATAAGGGTTAATAGGATAAAAGTTAAGATTTATTACAAGTAAGGGTCCCAAGGGCCTTATGGTAAGATGTTTATGTTATAAGGAAGGCATGTTATGAATGTCTATATGTCATTTAGATAAGTGATTAGGCCATGTTTATGAATGATATGCATGTTTACGTATGATATGCCATGTTTATGAATGATATGCCATGTTATGAATGATATGCCATGTTTATGAATGATATGCCATGTTTATGAATGATATGCCATGTTTATGAATGATATGCCATGTTTATGAATGATATGCCATGTTTATGAATGATATGCCATGTTTATGAATGATATGCCATGTTTACGAATGATATGCCATGTTTATGAATGATATGCCATGTTTATGAATGATATGCCATGTTTATGAATGATATGCCATGTTTTAGGATGATACGAACATATGCCATGCTCTATGAATGATGTGTACATATGCCATGTCTAAGAATGAAAATGATGAATGACAAGTATGATGAATGAAAGATGATGCTTATGTCTTTAAGGCATAAATATGCTAAACGGCACGGTTGATGGTCGATGGTCGACGGTACGACGGTCGAGAGGACCGGTAAATGGGCCGGTAGACGGGCC